>SNQJ01S0072783.1:18740-34201 GCA_010110895.2 Picea sitchensis | reverse complement strand
GGATAGACCGAAAGGACAAACCAAATCATAGAAGATATGCTTTGAATGTATGTAAGAACAAAGCCAAACAAATGGGAAGACTACCTACACTTGGTAGAATTTGCATATAACAATGGGTACCAAACTTCGTTTAAGTTGAGCCCTTTCGAAATACTGTACGGAAAAAAGTGTACAACTCCAATTAGCTGGGATAACCCGGCTGACAGAATCATGGTTGGACCAGAGATGCTCCAAGAAATGGAGAACATGGAAAGGAAGGTACAACAGAACTTGAAAGAAGCATAGGACATACAGAAGAGCTATGCGGATCAGAAAATAAGACACTTGGAATTTCAAGTGGGAGACCATGTTTATTTGAAGGTCAAAGCTCGAAAAAGCTCACTGAAGTTGGGGAACTATGCCAATATGGCACCCAGGTTTTGTGGGCCCTTCGAGATACTAGCTTGAATTGGACCCGTAGCATATCAGCTTGCACTTCCAGGTAATCTAAGAATTCATAATGTATTTCATGTTTCTTTATTGAAAAAGTATATTCATGATCCTACTCATATGATTGATTGGAACTTGATGTAGGTGGAACCCGAAGGCGAGTTCCAGGTGGAACCCCTGCGCATTCTAGACTGGAGAGAAATATCTCTTTGGAACAGAGCCGTCTCTTAGGTAAAGGTGCAATGGAAGCACTTTAGTCCTGAGGAGGCCACTTGGGAATTGGAGGGAGATTTGCGGAAATCTCATATAATCCTGTTCCAGGAAAGGAACGAACAATGAGTACAGTGTTTTACTGAAGGGGGAAAGGATGTGACATCCCCCCCCCAAAAAAAAATATTTTTTACTTTTGAAATGTGCTGGAAATTTATTTCCGTTTTTGGCAAATTCAAATCTGGGAAATTTTTTCCATTTATGGCAATTTAGAATTTCGAATTTAATAATTGTAATTAATTATTGTGACTGTTGGGAAAATATATGATCTGAATCAACTAACTACTTGACTATGACACTTGTATCACAACAAAATATTTATATTAATTGCAAGAGGAAAAATGGAACAACCATGTTAAAATCAACTGACCATGACTCCATGAGTGGGGAACATGTTGGAACTGCCTCTGGACTGATTATTACAAGTGGAAAATCAGGGATTTGGCCACTGGCAGCCCCTGAAAATCAGGGATTAAGAAAAAGCTGTGAAAATCCTCAAAGGAGGGAAAAAGACCTGGGCAAAAATGGATAAATAGCATATGCGAGGAGGCAGGGCGCTGCCAAGTATGCTGGGAAAGGATTTCGAGTCCTCTTGTTGTTATGAGAACTACTGAGCAAGTGTGAGGCAAGGGGATAACTGCTGAAAAAGTTTGGAATATTGTTGAGGAGTCTCCAAGTTCGCACTCATGGATTCATGGTCAGGCTAGGGGGTGAACTGGGCAAGTGATTTGGCTGCCCTGTTCTACGGTTGGGAGGAACGTGGTTGTTCCCTTTGTATTCATGTGGATTGGATTCATATATGTTGATCTACCCCTCTTTATTTTGAATGGCTATGTTTGATTGATGTCAGGTATCTATTGAGTGATTATATCTAATTGTGTTAATGTAAACCTTTCCCTCTCTGTTCTCGAATGTTTTGTGTGTAACTGATATTTTGCATCTAATTGTTCTAAATTTGAAATAATTATTTCAATGGATGATATCTATCGTGGTATTAAATTTACAATCACAGTCTAAATTCTGGAGTGGTCCATCCCAAAATATGGAAGTACTAGGCAAATTTATTTTTATACGAGTTGAGTTTAAGAAAGCCGATCCATCTACAGGTTAGGTTTAATCTGAAGTCGAAATGCTAGGATACTCGGTGTGTGTGAAAAAGACCAATCTATGTATATATAGGTTCAATTCTATGACTGAAGTATTAAACAGATCTAAAACTGAGCAAATCATAATTGAGTAAATTTGTGCCGAAAGGAAACAGGTAGATGCATCGTTAGAATTAAACTTCCAAACAATCTTTCCCCTTAAAGAGACTTCATGTTTCTTACTTTAAGAATTGAATAGAAATATGGAATAGCAAGAACCTTAAGGATCACGAGGATACTCATATAATTACCTACATATACGTCTTTCATTGTTTTATATGAATTTCTCGCATGCACTAACAACATGCAAACAAAGTACTATATGTGTATAGAATGACAAATTCAGAAGGTCAAAGAAATCTGGAAACCCTTTTTTCATATGTTGAACAATCATGAGGATCGAAGCTTGTCAGAGGATTTTATGCTTTCTTTGTTGAGATTGGTCTACCCCTTTTCATAGTTGAGGTCTATGACAAATTTGGAAATTACCTGATAGAAAATTGTTACCCTGGTGTACTCTTTTATAGAGTCTATACGTTTAAAACTCATANGAAGAATGAGAGGTTCTTGATAGAAAAGAACTAGGAATGATACGTACGAGCCTTGCAACGTCAGTGGATTTCAATATTAAGAAAGAAAAGACAACGAAGGAGTTGATGGATGCATTGGATAAACTGTATGAAAAACCCTCGACGTCGAATAAGGTATTTATAATGAAGATATTATTTAATATGAATATTTCATAAGGTGGGTCTGTTGCAGATCATTTAAATGAATTTAATACAGTTACTAATCAACTAAGTAATGTAAAAGTGGACTTTGATGATGAGGTCAGGCCTCTTCTAATCTTGTTCTCATTGCCAGAAAGCTAGAACGACTTGGTCATGGATATAAGTAACTCTGTTTCTGGTTCAAACAATTTAAAATTTGATGATGTTGTTGGTGTTATCCTTAGTGAGGAAATGTGATGAAAAAGCACATGTGAGACATCGGGTAATGTGTTAAATATGGAGAACAGGGGAAGACAAAGGATAGAGGAAAGGGCTCAGGGAACCGGGGGAATTCTAGGAAGGGCAGATCCAAATCTAGATTTGGAAAGATAGAGTGTTGGAATTGTGGGAAGAAAGGACATCTGAAGAAAGATTGCAGAGCTCCAAAGAAACAAAGAGATGGACAATAGGAGAAAAATCAATAAGCAAATGTAACAGATGATTTGTTACAAGATTCTTTGATTCTTTTCGTAGATAATATTTATGAGTCTTGGGTAGTAGATTCAGGGGCTTCATTTCATTCCACACCCCATAGGAAACATTTTCTAGATTATTTTCAAGGTGATTTTGGACAGGTTCATTTGGGCGATGATGCACCATGCAAAATTGTTGGAATGGGAAAGGTAAAAATAAATCAAAGCAATGGAAACAAATGGTTGTTGAAAGAGGTAAGACATGCTCCAGATCTAAGGAAAAATCTAATTTCAACATGTCAGTTGGAAAGTCAAGGTTTTAATTCCATATTTACAGATAAGGTGTGGAAGGTCACCTAAGGATCATTGGTGATATAAAAATGAGAGAAGGTAGGTACATTGTATTTATGTACTGGTAATACTGACTTTTCTATCTCTTTAGCTTCTACATGAGTGGATACAACATTGTGGTATCATAGTCTTGGACACATGAGTGAGAATGGGATGCAAGTACTTCACAAAAGAAATTTGTTGCCAGATATTAAACAAATTGATTTGGATTTTTGTGAGCATTATGTTTATGGAAAACAGAAGAGATTCATATTTCTAAGAGTCAGAAAAGAAAAGAAGAGTGAAAGGTTAGAGCTTGTGCATACATATGTATGGGGACCAACTCAGGTATCATCTCTCGGTGGCTCTCATTATTATGTTACTTTTATTGATGATGTAACTAGAAAAACTTGGGTTTATTGCATTCGACAAAAATATGATGTTTTTGATACTTTTAAGAAATGGAAATCTTTGGTTGAGAATGAGACAGGAAGAAGGTTGAAGTCTCTCATATCAGACAATGGAGGTGAATATTTCAGCAAGGATTTTGATGATTACTGTTCATACCATGGGATTCGTAGAGAGAAGATAGTTCCAGGAACACCACAAGAAAATGGTGTATCAGAAAGGATGAACAGGACAATCATGGAACGCGCAAGGAGTATGAGATTGCATGCTGGTTTTCCCTTACAGTTTTGGGAAGATGTTGTAGATAATGTTGTTTACTTAATAAACAGAGGACCTTCAAGCTCTTTGGATGGTAGAATTCCATAAGAGGCATTGATAGGTAAAAAGGTAAACTATTCGTTTTTGAAGACTATCGGTTGTGAATCATTTGTCCATATTGATAAATAAAATAGAACAAAGTTTGAGGCAAAATCCAAGAAGTGTACCTTTATTGGATACGATGTTAATGATTTTGGTTATCGCTTATGGGATTATGAAAATAAAAAAATCATTAGGAGTAGAGATGTCATATTCAATGAGAAGGTCATGTACAAAGATCAGTTGCAGGGAAAGAAACATGAAAAAGAAAAACCAGAATACATAGTGCTTGATGAGATCACTGAAAAATAAATTCCAAAGGCACCAAAAAATCATAATGTACAACAACATGATCAACATGTACCTCAAACTCCTACAAGTGTTGTTAGAAGATCTACTAGGTTAAGTAGACCCCCTGAACGATACTCTCCTTCATTGTATTATTTATTGTTGACTGATTCTGGTGAACCAAAATGTTATGAAGAGGCAATGCAGCTAGACACTAAAAATAAGTGGGAGCAAGGCATGAAAGAGGAAATGGATTCCTTGGTAGATAAGCAGACTTAGGACTTGGTTCAGTTGCCTACAGGAAAAAGAGCATTGCAAAATAAATGGGTTTACAAGTTGAAGGAAGAAGATGGAGGAAAAAAGAGGTACAACGCTAGACTTGTTGTAAAGGGGTTTGCACAAAAGAAAGGTATAGATTTTGATGAAATATTTTCTCCTGTTGTTAAAATGACTTCAATTAGGACTATTTTAAGTCTTGTGGTAGTATAATATTTGCATCTTAAACATTTATATGTAAAAACAACTTTTCTCCATGGGGATTTGGAGGAAGAGATTTATATGCAGCAACCACAGGGGTATGAGGTCAAAGGGAAGGAGAATTTGGTATGCAGGTTGAAGAAGAGCCTATATGTCCTAAAGAAATCTCCAAGGCAGTGGTATTTGTGTTACTTTTTCATAGCATTTAGGCTAAATATGAAGTTCATTTCATTTTAACAATTAACCATAACCATAAATGCTACAACAACCAAGATCACATGAAGAAGCACCATGAACAAGAACACAAGATATATCTTGGGAAACCCTTCTCAAACAAGGGAGAAAAACCTAGCCAAATCCTTTGCTATAATATTCAATAGAAAGACCTTTACCACCAAGAATATCCTAGCACACAAGAGGGTGCACAAAACCTAGAAACCCTAGTGCCCAAGAGAGGTGCGCAACTTTGACCAAGAAGTGTGATTGCTGAAATTTCCAAAATTTGCAAGTGTGTGTGTCTACAAATGAAAGATTTCATCTTACTTATATTAGACTTATCCTATCAACTGAAGTGTCTATTGGCACAATAGGGCCGATCTCACTTAGACATATTAATTGTTTATTATTATAATAATTAATATTAATATTAATATTAATTATTTTTTTACAGTTTATCTTTAGACACAATAAGATAGGGGCCGACCTGTACCCTTTACACAATAACTAGGGTTACATGTAGGTCTGAATCTTGAACAATATATAGCAAAGGATATGACACACCCACTAGTGCTCATCCACTAGGGGTCACATCCATAGGGATGCCATAGACCTGAGTCACTGCATTACACAGAAGAGCTAGGTCCTCACACATGCACTTATGCTCAGCCATAGTCACGTCTGCTCTATAGATCTACTTTCCCACTGCCACTGACAAGAGGATCATTTGGAGTCTTCACATCAACTCTACTACTATTCAGAGGAGGCCATCACATCATCTTTGTTCTTATTCTCATGATGATGTGCCCAACCCTTTTCAGGATTTCTCTAACTCAATAGATCGCTCTTACATCGGATAATCATCTAGAGTTCTTCTCTCTCACATCATGGAGGAGGCCATATACATTCCTAGCCCTTGTCCCAGGCTGGAACCACAAAACCCTTTATTAGGGGCTTTCTCTTAGGTTTGTAAGCTAAGAGTAATACTTCACATAGCTGCTATATTCCACATCTCACAAGTTTGTAGGCTGGAGGATGTCTCCTATAGCTGCAATCATTAACAATTTGAATTTTGACAAGTTTATGACATAACAGGGTTATAGTAGATGTCATTCTGATCACTGTGTTTATTTTAAAAAGATAGAAGATGGAAGCTATATTCTATTTCTATTGTATGTAGATGATATGCTTGTTGCAGGGTCTAATATGTAGGATATAAATGTGCTCAAGAAGAAATTATCTAATTCATTTGTGATGAAGGATTTGGGTGCTACAAAGAAAATCCTTGGTATGTGAATAACAAGAGACATGAAAAATCACAAATTCACATTGTCTCATAGTGAGAACATAGAGAAGGTGTTGGAGAGGTTTAGAATGCAGAATGCAAAACCAGTTAGTACACCTTTGGACAACCATTTCAAATTAACTAAGGAAATGTGTGCCAAGACACAGGAGGAGATAGAATACATGTACCGGGTCCCTTATTCATCAACATTTGGTAGCTTGATGTATGTGATGGTTTCACAAGACTAGATATTACACATGCAGTGGGAGTTGTGAGCAGGTATATGAACAATCCAGGTAAATAACATTGGGAGGAAGTAAAGTGGATTCTAAGGTATTTGAGAGGTACTGCTACTCATGCATTATGTTTTGAAGGTTTAGACACTGTTCTATAGAGATATGTTGATTCAGATATGGTAGGTGATAAAGATATAAGGAGGAGCACCACATGGTATGTTTTTACTATAGGTGGAACAACAATAAGTTGGATTTCAAAACTGCAAAAGGTTGTTGTACTTTCAACAATAGAGGAAGAGTATGTTGCTGCTACAGATATTAGTAAAGAGATAATTGGTTACAAAGGTTTATGGAGGATTTGGGAAAGAAGCAAGAGAACAACAGGTTGTACTGTGACAATAAGAGTGCCATTCATCTTGAAAAGAACTCAGTCTTCCATTTGAAGACTAAGAATATACATCTCAAGTACCATTTCATACGATTTGTCTTGGAAGATGGACATTTGAAGTTGGAAAAGATACACACTAGCCAGAATCCTGCAGACATGTTAACAAAGGGAGTAACTAGGGAGAAATTGAGTTACTTTTCAGTTTCAGTTGGTCTTCAAGAATGAATACGAAGATGAGAAATTTTCTAGGTCCAATAAGGATCATATTCCGACATATACAACAACGCTGGAGTTTTTGAGATTAGTCTCCAAGTGGGAGATTGTTGGTTGTGGAGCCTGATTATCTTATTGATTCAGAGGTCTTTGTTTTCAGCCATGTTTATACCCCATGAAGACTTTACACCCCAGAAGAATGTACACTCCTCTACGTGGGAGAGTGCAGAGGGGGGTTACCCCCTCTACAGGGTCCAGGGGCAAGAGGACCCTTGACGAGAGTTCGGGGGTGAAGCCCCTAAAGGAAAAAATGCATTGTAAATGTATATTGTAGTTTCATTGTAAATATGGACCGTTCATTATAAGGTCACAGATCTGATGGTAGAAGTTATGTTAGGGTTTTTTTCCCTAGAAGGAAACCCTCTTTTATGAGGGAAATGTATTGCAGCTATGTATCATTGTGAATATTGTATTATGAGTGAGGAGACTATGAGAGAAAAAAGAGGAAGTTACAACGAGTGTGTTGTAGGTTGTATCGCTTCATTTGCTAGATAATAATAAAGGAAGGACCTAGCAATTTCTCTAGTGGATGTAGCCCACACTGGGTGAACCACATATATCTGTGTATCTATTGTGTTGTGCATCTTCTGTGTTTTATTTCTGCATTTGTTTTATTTTATCACTCCGTGATCTTGTTTTTCTAACATCTCCTACTTGGGGACATGTACTCGTCATAGAGTGCATGAGAACTGCAACATCTCCTAGTGGACATGTGCCTACACTAAAACATAAAATTGTAAAATATAGGGTGGTTCTATCACCCTTCGTCCATATATATCAAATCTTAAAAACTCAAAAATAACAACTAATCTAGATTTTTTAAAAAAAAGTTTCTAACTAAATATGTAATATGACGAAAGAAACATGCAAGTAGAGAAAAATGAAATGCAGCTAAACTATCATGAAAAATCAAGATGCAAATGCAAGAAAGCAATATGACCTACCTACTTACCTGGGGCCTGGGCCCTGAAGAAGTCAAGTACCACCTTGGAAATAATGTTTGAGGAGGGATCCATTTACTGGCAAGGACATCCTCCTCCCTTATGTTTTGGAAAAATAAAAGGAATCTAACCCAAATATATCTTCTATCTTATAGGGTCCCAACCACAGACTATCAAAATTTTGATACATTCCAGGTTTTTCTCTTCTTTTATCCCACATTAGGACTTGGTCTCCTTTCTTGAAATATATTTGCCTTGCTTTAAGATCAAACATCCCTTTTATTTTCTCTTGGTTCTTTTCCATTTGATCAAAGACCAGTCTTCGAGTTTAATCTAACTCTATGAGTTGATTAATTCGCCCTCGCAAAGCTTCTTTATCCATGGTGAAGTGTTGAGAAACTTGCAAGGCTAAAATATGGAGATTCATAGGTAGGCTTTCTTCTATCTCGTAAACCAATTCAAAAAGGGTTTTCTCGATAGAGGCCTTAGTGGTCGTGTGGTCTGCCCATAAGGCATACTTGATCTTCCTATCCCATTTTTTCTTGTTCTCTCCAACAATCTTCTTTAAAATATTCATAATATTCTTATTGTTGGACTCTTCTAGTCCATTTCCTTGAGGATAATAATTCAAGGAATGTGACAAAGTAATTCCATATTTGAAACAAAACTCATTAAGTTCCATCAAGCTAAAATCCTTGGTGTTATCCGTGGTTGTATTTGTGGGAACGCCAAATCTAGTGATAATTTTTTCCTCAAGGAATTTCATCACAACCTCTTTAGTTGCTTTCTTTGTTGGGATGGATTCCAACCATTCGGTGAAGTAATCCATGGCCGTTAAAACCCACCAGTAACCATTAATAGATTTGTTTTTTAACTCGCCAATGAAATCCAGTCCCCATTGTTGAAAAGGTGATTCTATGAAGATTGGTTTAAGAGGTAGGGAAGGGAGGCGTTGTTTCACGGTAAAGAACTAACATGGTTGGCAGAATCTGACATATCAATGTGTGTCGAAGAAAATAGTTGGCCAATAATATTCTTCCCTCATAATATTATGGGAAGTGGCACGAGCTGAAAAATGGCCTCCACATTACCCTGAGTCAAAATCAATGACTAACTTGTTTGCTTCTTCCTTATTCACACACCTGAGGATTACCCCATTGAGGTTCCTCCATACAAGACCATCATGTGTCAAGAAATGCTTCATGGATTTGAGCCTTAGGGATCTCCTCTTATGATCAACCAAATGATCATGGAAAGTAATATTATTTAAGTAATAAATGATATCTGAATACCACTCGTCATTCTCAATTTCGCTTACCATAACGTTAATTTGTTCCATTTATCCCACCTCAATGGCTTCCTGATTACTTTCTATCAACATTTTAGCTAACCCTTGGAATTTATTATCTTGGATGGTTTGATCTCCAAGTCGTATTCTTGTATCTGTGAAACCCATTTTTCCCTTGATCGAATACAATCATGTTGTGATAAAACATGCTTTACGGAGGGGTAGGGGAAAAAATATTTAATCTTGTTGTATCCCACATAAGTCCTAAAATGATTGAGGGAATTGACAAGATCATAGGCTTGTCTTTTTGTAATGGTTTAATTTAGCTCTGAGTTCCTAAGGGTTTTTCTCATGAAAGTGATCAATTTTTCGTCTCCTTGATCATTCTTTTTCAAGAGAACTCCTGCGATGGTATCCTTTGAAGCGAAAGAGAATATGATGAAGTATTTAGTGAAATATGGGTTTGTCAGGACTTGTGCGATAGTTATTTATTCTTTGATACGCTGGAAGGAAACATTTCCTTCATTGTCCTATTTTAAAAGAACATCCTTTTTTAACAAGTTATTGAGTGGCTTCACCATTTCGGAAAATTTCAGAAACTTTCAAAATGAACCTCCTTATATGGCTAGTTCAAATTTATGAAGTCGATGCATATCCTGATATAACCAGTCTTCTTCTTGACAATGACTGTATTGGACACCCAGGATGAGTACCTGATGGGATTTATTGTCCCTTCCTCAACCATCTTTTGAAACTCCTTTTGGACTTGTGGGTAAACTTTTGGGTTCATTTTCCCGAGCTTCTCCCTGAACGTTTTTTTTCCTTCCTTAAGGGGAATAACATGTTGTATGACGTACTCCTGGTAAGACTTTATATCTTCATAGGAAAACATCCTTAAATTATCTTATGATGGAAATTAACCTCTCCCTTTCATCGGACGTTGTTCCTTTTCCAAATTTGACCATTTTTGGGGATTCCTCGGTGCCAATATTAAATTCAATGACCTCCTCATCGATTTTTCTTGATGGCTTCCCCTTATACATGTCATTTCGATCAAAATGTCTCTCTAGGGGGACAACACCTTTGGGTAAGGGTCTTTCAAGAAAAGAAATGATCTCAATATTTTCCTTTTTTTCCAACAAGTTTATCCGGGCTTCCGAGAATTCACCTTCATTCTGGAGGAAACATAGAATCCAGTTTTCATTATAAAAAACCTGCCAATGTATTGAAGGCCTAACATTTACTTCCACTTTGTAGAGATAGATCTCTTTTAAAAGATGTAAAGTATGCGGATATGACAAGTTTGTTCTCCAATTATTCTCTTCCCTAGGGATGGATTCAATCACAAAGTTATCAAATATCTTCATAGAATACCATACAACATCTCTGTACTATTTCAACCTTGGGTTATTAGTATCAAAATTATTGTTAACCTATGAAATGATCAAGTTTGAGTCTCCTCTTACATGAAACAACTTGATGTTCATATCAATGGCAAGGTTTATGCACAAAATGAGGGCTTCATACTCGATGATGTTGTTTGTGTAGTTAAACTTAAGCTTGTACAAGAACATGGTAGTCTTGTTATTCAATTATCTCAAAAATATTCATGTGCCTAAGCATGAGCTTGAATGCGCACCATCGAAGTCTAAGCTGTAAGATCCATCCTTATTTTCTTCGTATAGAAAAAGGGAGTTTGCCAAAATGAAGGTGTAGTCAATCCCTTCATATAGAACTTGATGGGTTATGCTGACATGATCTTTTACAAAGTCTTATTTTTTGGTCTTGTTTGGGGAGATAGGATTCTCTTCATTCTTGATGGCACCAATTTCCTTCTCTTTGCGTGGCTCAATTAGAATTTGTCGAATATGTTTCCAAAACTTCTCTTCATTCAAGAAGTTTTGGAAACATATTCGACAAATTCTAATTGAGCCACGCAAAGAGAAGGAAATTGGTGCCATCAAGAATGAAGAGAATCCTATATCCCCAAACAAGACCAAAAAATAAGACTTTGTAAAAGATCATGTCAGCATAACCCATCAAGTTCTATATGAAGGGATTGACTACACCTTTCCAGGTATGTCTTGACACCATGGGGAGGGTCTGGAACAACAAGGTCTGCAACTTGATTTATTTGAATTATTTATTCAAGACAATCCTCATCTTGACAGAGAGAAGAGGCTATGTTCTCTTCGATCTCACACCCCTTTTCTTGGGATTCAAAAAACATCGTAGGGCATCCTGTTCCAATTACAACTCTAGAGGGATCTTTCATGGTTGATATGTAGGACTTGAGGATGATACTTTGAGAATGCTTTAAATATTGAGGAAATCTATTAACAAGGGTATTGAACCTATCATTGAAGTCCTTTATGCATTCCATTGGTTTTATTTTGTAGTTATAGAGTTTATCATAAAGGGACTAACAATCTTTGTTTTTCTTGAATCTTTTGGAAAAAAAATCTTGAAAAAGATCCCAACTTGTAATCGTCCCTGGAAAAATACTATCATACCATTCCTTGGCCCTTTCGACAATAGTGTAGGAGAAGAGTCTCATCCGAACATCTTAATGTTGGTCATAGGGTTCAAAGGCGCAGAGGAAGGTATCTAAGTGATCTTCGGTTGTGACAAAATCATCTCCTGAAAAGATAGGGAGATATTCCTTAAAGTCCCCTAGGAGTTTGTGAGGAGATCCAAGGATATTTGTCATGTTTAAAGGTTTGTATGCATATTTAACCCACAGGCTCCAGATAGTACTTGGTGAACTAGGAACAGATGAGATCGAAAGAGTAGAGGAAGTAGGTGAAGATGGAGGGGTAGGAGAGGTAGATGGAAAATCATGAGAAGTGGGAGATGATATAGGACTAGACCATTTGGGTGAAGGTTTATGATGCTTGGGATTTGGGTAATGATTTTTCCGGGTACATCCCACAATGGAGTCACCAGATGATCTTTAAGACAATATTATCAAGGGTGGAAGGGGAACATACTTCAAGTGGAATCACCAACAAAGCTAGGGGTAAAGGATTTGGGAAGTAATCATGCAAAAGTGTGGTTAGGCATGAAAGAGGATTCAAAATCATCCCTGGAAACAACACCAAAATGTTATCACACAAACTGTATGTTGGGAAAATCCTGACCCAATCCATGAGATGGAGATAACCATGGGAGATTCAACCCACTGTCACCTTAGATAAACCCTCCTCTCTCTTTAGTGAAGGATAAATCCAACACAAGGGGGAAATCTCGGGTGACCCTAGGGGGAAATGAGATGGAAAGTGAGGTCATGGAAGTGCACCCCTATAGGTAAAAATACTAAGTGAAGGATGGCTTTGGAATGAGTCTCAAAGATGGTCAATGGTTTCCAAGAGCTTGAGTACCTATGGAAGAGTGTTGTACCTGGCCGAGACACAAGAAAACACAAGATACATGCCCAATAATATAATGAAAAATAAAGTGAATCTTGATGTACTAATTAGAAAAAATATATAGTGATATATATCAACAATGAAATGAATAAAAGAGATGCTAAACAAGTCACTAAAAACCAAGAAAACATGCAAGAGATTAGCTAGCAATTACTAGTGTAACTCAAGTATGATAACACAAGACTTTAGAAACAATTAAAGGTTGTTGGGTACAATTATTGAAGAGATATTATTACAGCATTATGTTTGTAGAATAGAATTTCTACAACAGAAAATTACAACCACCGAAACTTGCAAGTAAACCACCCAAAAGAAGCACAACAACTAGAAGATTAATTTGGTAGCTTTCTAGCAAATTCTGACGATTAGAAAATGAGTAAATTTGAAAGTTGTGAAGTGTTTTTCTACCACCCTAATGGATGTAACATAAAATTATTACAGAAAAAATAAATACTTGGAGAAACAAGACACCCTGCTGGCCTTGGCTAGCTTTAAGCATATATAAAATATTCCAATTTAAATAATTTCAATATCTCGTGATTCCACGTATCCCAATGCAATGATTTAATTTCTCTGATGTAAGAGACTAGTGTGTTTAACTATTGGGTTATAGAGTATTTTAAATGAGAGAGATATTTGTGTTATTTCCTTGGGGGTGTAAGCCCTTTAATCCCCAAGGGAAGTGCTAGGAAAAACCTAGGAGGGTGTAACCCTTTACTTCTCCTAGCATTCCTTTGTGCAACAAATTATTCTAAGACAATTATGATGGGATTGGTGGGGTTGTATGCACTTATACTCCCAAAAATATTAACAAGTTAACCTTGTAACCAAGAAAAGAAGAAATAACAAGAGAGATTCCTTACCTATTCCAAGCATTAACAAGATAAACTCCTTTTAACCAAGAAAAGTCCACCATAAAAGCAAGAAATAACCTCCAATAAAGATAGAACCTTACTTCTTTATCCAACATCCAAGAAAAATCATCA
The DNA here is from genome assembly GCA_010110895.2 of Picea sitchensis. NCBI lineage: Eukaryota > Viridiplantae > Streptophyta > Pinopsida > Pinales > Pinaceae > Picea > Picea sitchensis. The sequence continues at coordinate 20,273 of SNQJ01S0072783.1, read as the reverse complement.
CAAGAGATAGTAGCAAGAGAGATAGACAAAATTTCCCAAATAAGGTGCAAATTTCAGCCAAGGAGCCTTTCTCCAAGTGAGAATGCTATGATAAAATGACAAGAGTTTGATCTTTATTTATACAAATCTTCTTGAAAGTGTTTGTCCACTTAAATTTAGGGTAAACCACAAAGTAAGGGGTCAAAAACCCTTAATTTTCTCCTTTACATCACAAATTCAAATTTAACTTATAAAAATTGCACATAAGAAACCCTAATATGATGTCATCCCTCTCTAGGGTGACATTTTGGCACTTTTAGTTGGACCTTCATCTTAGGGATGAATCTTTGGGCCTCCAAAGGCCTTCTTCCTAAGATATGGGGTATTATCCATCAATGTGAGGCTTCTCCTCTCCCAAAATGCCAAGTGTCAATCATCAACACCTCCACCACCACAACCCTATCCCTAGGGTGACATCAAGCCCTCCAAAAGAAAAACGTTGGGATAGTAGGGTCTAGGTGAGGTCCTCCATGGTGCCTTATTTTTCCTCTAAAGGAAAATTTCATCTTCCTTCTTTTCCCAAGGTGTGGGTCATGGTATCCAATCTATGGGCTTCAAGCACCAAGGAATCCCAAGCTAGGCTTGTTCTTCTAAAACTGTCCACCAACTAGGTCCTACAAAGTCAATGAATATTCCCTCCAAGGATATCAATTCAAATGAATCATGATAAGTAAATAAAATCAATAAAATATCCACCTAAGCATGTGCATAAAAAAACACCTCATCAAACTCAACAAGTCCTCAAAGACCCTATGCAATTTTCCAACTTTAGGTATGGGAGGGTAGACAATGTGACCTATTGGGTGAATCATATCTCAAGTCTAGGAGTGTTTCACAAGTGGAACCCTCTCTATGTCATGTGGAGAAGGTGATATGGATGGAGACAAGAATTTTGTGCATGGGGTTCATGACATAAAAGGGATCATAGTGTCTCATTTATGGGTGCCTTTGTAGAGGGTGTGTTGCACCTTTGTTTTCAATGCATCCTTTTTCCAAGCCCATTTATTTCCATGAATTAATTAAGGTATAAATGTTGGGTACTTCCTATGGGTTAATCAATTATCTTGGGGGGAAGTACCATAGTTTCAATTTAAGGGAGAGGAACAAACAGCTCCATGGGGGTTATATTCTAGCTTGTAACAAACTTGTGTATATCCCTCAACAAGTGGGACATTTATATATGTGTTTGCTTTTGCAGGTCTTTGAATTTTTAGGAGAAACATTTCATTGTTCTCAATACCTATTTGGGAGAACATATGGAAGGTTCATAATATGGATTTTATATTTTCTTAGCTACATTCCCTCTAGGTCTTCATCCCATTCTTCCCATGAAATGAGGGGCAATCCCTTCTTGGGTCAATACACCCAAAAATCCCAAAATATAAGGAGACGAGGGGATGAAGTGTGGAAAATGGAAAGTATGGTTAGGAATGGTATGATGACCTATTAAGGGGACCTCCAAGTAGAAAACCTATCCCTAATGGTGACCACTTA
>SNQJ01S0072783.1:5011-18730 GCA_010110895.2 Picea sitchensis | reverse complement strand
ATAATTGGATCCGACAGGTTGAAGTGTATTGTCGTGTCCAACATATTGATGAAGAGGAGGTTAAAGTGCAACTAGCTTCTCTTTGGTTGGAAGGCACCTCTCTCGTATGGTGGGAGAGCAAGATTCATGACATAAGTAAGTGTGGTAATCTTCTTTCCTCATGGTCAGAATTTAAGTCAATGATAAGGAAGCAATTCTATCCATTAGGATATTTACATAAAGAAATGATGGAATGGAAAACCTTAAGGCAAAGTAAAGTTCAAACTGTACAAAGTTTCATAGAAGAATTTAGGAAGAAAGCTCTTGCATTGAAAATTCCTTTAGATTCTTATGAGAATTTAATGAAGTATATTGACGCACTTTAGTTGTGTTCGACATACTTTTCTCTTGTTTAACCCCACTAGTCTTGATGAAGATTGTGTGCAAGCCACTCACCTCGAAAACAGGGGGAAACATGTTCAAGAATATCGCACAAAGAAACCTTCCAATTTCCCACATAAGACTTTTAAGAAGTTTAAAAGGAAGGACAAGAAGACCGCTACAGTGATGAGAGAAGGAGGAAAAACATTTTGCACTCATTGCAAGAAGAGCGGTCACAATGAAGAACATTGTTGGAAACTACATCCAGAAAAGAAACTGAAACGGTTCGGTGGAAGGGGGAAGACAAAGACCGTTGCTACAGTACAACAAGATCTTGGTTTCGATTCTGGAGATGAAGGAAATATCACAGTGGTTGGAGTACAAGGTAAATATTCTCTTCATGCTAGATCTAGTTCCAATGATGAATCTCATGTTGATGAACGGAAGAGGAATGATTTATTTCACATAAGAGTTGTATCTAAACATACTAAGATAGATACATTATTTGATCCAGGTTCCCAAGTAAATTTAATATCTGAAGCACTTGTCAAGAAAATGGGTCTTGAAACGAAACCTTATCCTCTTGGTTGGGTATGTGACAAAGAAAAACTTAATGTCACCAAACAATGTAGGATCATATTTCCTATTGCTTCAAAATTAATTGATGAAGTTGAGTTGGATGTTGTACCACTTGATATATGTGGCATAGTGTTGGGAAGTCCTTATCTTTATGATAGAAAAGAAATATGTTTTTGACATGAGAACAAATACCACCTCACTAAGGGGGGAGTGGAATATATTGTCAGAGCTCACAACATGAGGGTAAATACAACACTTGTTAGTGTAGGGAAAATGAAAAGACTGATAAACACTAATAAGAGATATGTACTCATGGTCGTCAGAGAGAAAGATGTTAGGACATCCGATGCTTTCCAAGGGTGTGATACATCTCATAAAAAGGAATTAATTGATATTGTTTCTAAGTATGATGATATTTTTCAGGACCTAGATGGATTACCTCCTAAGAGGGAAATTCAACATGAGATACATCTTCAACAGGATTCCCCTCTACCTAATGTGGGCATGTACATGATGTCAGTTGTGGAGATGACAGAGATCAAGAAGCAGCTACAGGGCTTATTAGATCAAGGGGTCATTAGGCCTAGTTCATATCCTTGTGGTTCTCCGATCATGATGGTGCCAAATAAGGATGGCGCATGATGAATGTGTGTCAATTATCGAGCCTTAAATAAAATCACGGTGAAAATTCGATACCCTCTTCCTCGCATAGATGATTTAATTTATCAATTGAAGAATGATGTCTATTTCACTAAGTTGGATTTGCGCAGTGGATATCATCAAATCAGAGTCGCAGAACAGGATGCATGGAAAACTACCTTTAAAACCAAACAAGGATTGTTTGAGTGGTTGGTTATGTCATTTGGGCTTTGTAATGCTCCGACAACTTTCATGCGTGTGATGAATGATGTATTCAGGCCTTTCATATATGACTTTGTGATTGTATATTTAGACGAAATTCTTGTTTTTAGCGGGACATGGGATGAGCATGTGAGGAATGTAAAGCAAGTATTGGATACTTTGCAAAGGGAAAAGTTGTATGTAAAATTGTCTAAATGTGAATTTGGAAAAACTACACTTGTATACTTAGGTCATATTGTAGGAGGAGGACAATTAAAAATTGAACCTTCCAAAGTTGATGTAATTGTAAATTGGCCTGAGCCAAAAAGTGTAACCGAAGTTCGAAGCTTCTTAGGTGCAGTTCAGTATTGGACGAGATTCATTCCCAAATTATCCTACATAGAAGCTCCTCTGCATGCCTTAACCAGTGTGAAGAACACTTTTCAGTGGGAAGGAAAGAAACAAAAATCTTTCGACACAATGAAGGGAAAGATCAGTACCGCACCAGTATTAGCACTGTCGAATCTCCAACAAACTTTTGATATCGAGACAAATTCTAGTGGATACACCATGGGTGCATTACTAATGAAATATCGTAAGCCTATCTGTTACTATAAAACTTTTAACTAGGTTTTTGTTAACTATCCTACATATGATAAAGAGTTGTATGCATTAGTCCAAAGTGTAAAGAAATGGAAGCACTACTTGTTAGGGAAGGAAACCATTATACATAAAGATCACCAACCCTTACAATATCTTCAAGCACATACCAAATTGCAACAATCTCAGCACTACAGGTGGATGGGTTTTCTACAACAGTTTCACTTGGTAATCAAGTACAAAAAGGGTACAAGTAACAAGGTAGCTGATATTCTTTCTAGACCTCCTATTGTTGCTTTGATTATTTTGAAGAATGCTTATTTATCTCATGATTTCTATGTAAAACAATATGCCATCGATGAAGATTTTAAAGAAGTATATACAAAGCTAACCCTTGGTGCACAGGTACACTATTGTATGTAGGGAAAGTTACTTTACCATCTTGGAAATCTATGTATTCCTACAAGTGAATGAGTCCATGTAATGCGATAAGCTCATACTTCTCTTGTGTTTGGGCATTTTGGGGTAGGAAAAACTATGGCTCATTTGCAGAGGTCTTGTTACTGGCCTCAAATGAAAGCAATTGTAACTAAATATGTAAAGGGGTGTGTGATGTGTTCTACTTGTAATCCCACTAATAGAAAATTGGGGCTATATTCACCACTTATTGTTCCATACCATTCATGGGAAAGTATATCCATGGATTTTGTAGGGGGTTTACCCATGACCAAAGGGGATCATGATTATTTGTATGTTGTAGTGGATAGGTTCAACAAGATGTGTATCGTAATTCCTTGTAAAAAGAAGATCACTGTTGAGCAGACTAATAATCTATTCTTTCAACATGTTTGGGTTCACTTTGGATTAACCAAATCTATCATCTCGGATCAAGATACTCAATTTCTTAGGGAATTTTGGACTAGCTTGTGGAGAATGATGGACACCAAATTGAAGAGGAGAACTGCTTTCCATCCATAGATCAACGAACACACAGAGGTGGTAAATCAAACAATGGTACTTTTGCTTCAAGGCTACTGCAACAAGCATCCCAAGGTATGGGATGAACATATACCCTATGTACAACATGCGTACAACCGAGATTTACATTCATCCACTCAGAGTTCACCTTTTGAGACATGTTTTGGGTACCTACCAAAGGTTTGTTTGGACTTGATGTACAGGAGAGATGCTGATGTAAATGAAAAACGAATAGAGGACAGAGCCCACAAGTTCATCCAGAGGATTTAGTAGATACATCAGGCAATTAGGGAACAATTGGAGAAAATTCAAGCAAAGTATAAAGCTCGATATGACAAGCACAGGGTTGATCACCAATTCCAGGTTGGGGACCGGGTATGGATTCACATAAGCAAGGAGAGATTGAAGGGTGAAGGCAAAAAACTCAAGACCATTCATTATGGACCCTTCATTGTCTTGGATAAAAGAGATACCAATGTTTTTCGTCTGGATATTCCACCTTATATGCAGATTTACTCAGTTGTGAATGTTGAGAACTTGAAACATTTTGAGCCTCCCATGATCATGGATCAAGATGAGGAAGTTTCAATTCCACCAGTTGATGAGTTTTCACCTGAGTACTTGGATGAGCTACATGAATATATCATCCTGGACAGAAGGACGAGGAATTCACGCAGGGGTGATGTTGATTATCTTCGAGTAGGCTTAAAAGGCACCCATCCAAGCAAAGCAAAGTGGATCAAGAAGGACAAAGTGAGGGGACTCTTCCCTCACTTACTAGTTGATTGATGAAATATTTTGGTGGTCCAAAAAGTGCTCAGTGGGAAGGCGTGATCCAAAATAGATCTAGAGAAGGCTAAGAGTAACTCAGAACTCACAGAGGTAGCTCAAAATGCTTAGAATGGCTTCAACAGACAGAGAAAGCGAAAAAATTCAAAGTTCCCAAAACTCAGTGAAAATGATGTGATCACGAAGAGCGCATCACAAGATTTATAATGGTGCAAATGGATCATCAAACAGAGTTACAGTTTGAAATATATTCATGGTCAAAGTTGTAGTCAAACATGGCCAGTCAGCACGAGACACATCATCAAACATAATCATTCAAGAGCATAAAAGAGCCAAAAATAGGACTTTTATTGTTGGTTTTTTTAAATGGGTTTCCAAGGTAAAGTCATTATGTTATTTATATGTATGTGATTGATTCGTTTGACACTATTTTCTTCCTCATTTTAATTGCAGTTTGCAGTTTCCAAGTAATACATTGTTAGAATCAATACACAATGAAACTAAAAAAAATATACATTTTAATCTCCGCAACATCAATTAAGGTCTATATGTCAGTGAATCAACTTGGTGATAGGCACAATGATGACATATTAATAAGGGAGATATATGTTAGATTCACGCTATGAATTTAAAAAAAAAAACTTTTTGTGATATTATTTTTCTTATATTTGTTTTGAAAATTGGTTTTGACCTTTTGATTAATTTTTTATAGAAGCCAAATTTTACCTCTATTAATTTTGTTTTAAAATTGATTATTATACTCCATGTGAAGTGCTACTTTGTGAGGAACTTATATCACTTGTCTAAATCATAAAAAATATACAACAATTAAAATGGAATATACCATTTGGGTTTAAATTCACAATTAGATTCTAGTTCGTTGTGATAAGATTAGAATGGTAGATGCTTTCCAGAATAGAGTTTTAGTTAGGTATGGATAATGATGTTTTGACCCTTGTTAAATCACAAGTTATTGGTATATCTAGCTTGTGGTCTATTGAATATACTAATGGATTATAATAGCAATGAGTTGGTTTGATCTCGAGCCTAACCCAATTCACTCTAACGAGTTACCAATTCCCATAATTAAAAAAAAATGAAATATATCATTTAAAAAAAAATAAAAAAATGAATAAACTAACCATGCACACACTTAAATGAATATAGAATAGTTTAACACAATTAAGGAATGAAAAAAACTACAATACACTTAATATTTATCATATTCTTCTTCCTTTCTCACCATGGTTTGTCTAAATTCAAATTCATATACATGTAAATTGTTAATATAACCCTTTTGAGATTCTTCAAAATAAAACTTGATCTTTGCCCAATAAAAAATAATCTTTGATATCCATTATACATATTTTAACTTGTGATAGACAATAAACAATGCCAACACTTCAAAAGATGACCTATAATTCACTATGTATTTACTATTAATTAATATTCCCACCATATCATTTACATCATCATTTACTTTATTGTGGCACGATATCTAATGGAACCTGTCCTTGGAAAGAGGAAAACCTTTACCCATTCACTTGGGTATGTTGATGTTGTTTGAAATTAAAAAAAAAAAAAATTGAATTATAATTTATCCTTTCCCTTTTTAGTGGTACTCACAATTCCCCCCCCATATATATATATATCAACCAATTCATGATGTTAATGTGTGGTTAAAAATGTGACATGGGCAAGATGGTTTAAAATGGTAATGAAATATAGATAAACAAGAAAGGCAAATGATTTTTCTCATTTTATTTGACTTTGACTTATATTTATATTTATAGAGGGTTGAATTTAGTAGCATTTGTTGTTTTTGCTACTAATCCTAATAAATAGTTCTTTAATGAGAGACCCGATTGCGATGTTATTTTTCTTTGTCGACATTGTGTACCAGATAATGATGAATATTGGTATATTTTTTTAGAAAGATGAAGACATTTATTATTTTTGTATCGATGAAGAAGATGAGATACATGATTTTTCAAAAGTGTCTGATTTTTCAAAAGTGTCATACATATGAAAAGTAATGTCTATCCTAAAGATCTTGTTCTCTTAGATAATATCTTGTCTGTCGATGATTCTTCCAAGAGTGTTGGTAAAAACTATAAACCCTCTAAATGAAATATTGGCCCAAGGTGAACATAGGTTTTGAAAATGATGCCAAGATATTGTATTTGGCGTCTAATGTATTGAAGAAGAAAATGCTAAATTTTTAGCCTTATTATGAGAATCTAGAGACATGTTTTCTTGGTTTTATAAGGATTTAAGATGTTTTGACCCTAGTATAATTCAACATTCTATTCCTCTTGAGAATGATGCAAATCTAGTCAGACAAAGACAAAGGCCTGTTAATCCTAATCTGGATGCCTTGATTAGGAAAGAACTTGATAAAATGCTAAAGGGAAATATCGTGTTTTGGTTTGATACTCAAAGTGGGTCACAAATCTAGTTCTAGTTTGGAAAAAGAATGGTGACATCCAACTTTGCGTAGATTTTAGATATTTGAATCGGGTAAGTGTAAAGGGAAATTTCCCTTTTCCTCTCATGGATGGAAATTTACATTAGGTTGTCGGTTTGAAAATGATGTCTCTCTGAGATGGTTTTTCGGGTTACAAACATATTAAAATTAATTCTAAAGACTTATTTAAAACCTCTTTCAATACAAGGTGGGCACTTCCATGTATCACCATATTCCCTTTGGGATAATTAATGTAAGTGCTACCTTTAAGAGGAAAATGTATATCAATTTTGATGATTTAATAGGTATAATCATTTAGATTTTTCTTTATGATATAACTATACATCCAAGAAAAGATATTAAAATGTTGACCATCTAAGACATGTTTTTCTAGTTGTAGGAAATTTGGAATTTCTCTAAATCCTCACAAATTTATTTTCAATGTAATTGAAGGAAAATTGACGGGGCATACAGTCTTAAAGGACAATGTAAGCATAAATCTAGAGAGAATTTCCACTATACAAATGTTGTCAACTCCTATGTCTAATAAAGAAATTCGGACTTTTGTAGGAAAAAATAATTTTGTTCACAATTTTTTTCCAAATTTTTCTTAAATAATCAATCCCATTAATCTACTGCTAAGAGAGGATATAAATTTACAATGGGATCAAAGTGCTAAGGAAACCTTTCAAGTTATCAAGAATTCAATTACCTTTTCCCCTACCTTAGCTACACTTGAGTTTGCGAGAGATTTTCATATTTATATGAATGCTACAAATCTAGTTGCTTCAACCATCGTTGAGCAACTTGACATTAAAAAGTTTGAAAGACCTATGGATCTCATGAACTAAAGATTGATTGGAAATGAAGTTAAGTACCCTTTGATTTAAAAACATGATTTATCCCTCATCATGGTTTCTTTGAGAAAAAATAGACATTATGTGTTGGGAAAGAACACAATTGTTAAATTCATTCTTCCTATTGCTAGATACTTTGTATCCCAAACTTTTTTGTAGGTAAAAATGGAAAATTGGCTTTCCAAAACCCAAGAATTTGGTATTGTAACTATGGTTCTAAGATTGCTTGAGGTAGAGACTTAGCTCTCGTATTGGATGAAATTTCTCACGATGAAGACCCCAACAACCAATAGCATGTATATTAATTGCTTGTTATTTTTGAACTGGAATTTTTTGATATTAACTATGATGTGACTATTGATCCTTGGTATGAGGAAATCATTTTCTATATACAAAGCCAACAATTACCTTCCCTTTCATATTTCAACAAAAAGAGGAGGTTAAGGATAGAAAAGATCAAATATATCTTGTCGAACAATTATTTGTTCCATATGCATGATGATGACATGTTGGTAAGTCCCAAGCCAATTCTATCCCCTAAAAATTACATGATTACACTTATCTACGATTCCACACTAGTGGGCATTTCAAGACTAAATATATTACACTTAAAATTTTGCGCTATGGATTCTACTACCCACCTTATTTCATGATTCCTTCATGTATGCAAGATCTTGTGATCATTGTTAGTGAGAAAGAGGAAAATCAGAGGTTTTCAATAATGCCCTTGAACCCATTGACAACTTGTTTTTCCTTTTCCAAGTGAGGATTAGTCTTCATAGGTCCTATTTCCCCATGTTCTTCCACTAGTTAGATATTTATCCTTACAACTACTATCTATTTCACTAGATGGCCTAAATTTGTCCCATTAATAAATACCATGGGTAAACATGTTTTATCCTTTCTACAAGAACACACATTTTCTTACTTCGTTTGCTCCTTGAAATTGTCGGTGACAATGGTGGTGCCTTTGCGTTTATAGAGGTTTTGAGTATTTTCCAAAGGTACAATGTAATTTTCTCATTTTCCTCCCCCTTTACCCTCAAGGGAATGTATTGGATGAGTCTACCAATAATAATCTCATTAAAATCATCAAGTGTATTATTGGTGACATCCCAAAGAATGGAATTTTCAACTAACACATGACTTTCGGGTTGATAGGACAACAACCAAGATTAGTACTTGTGGGACACTATTTAAATTAATATATGGGCAAGAGGTGATCATGACTATTGAGTTAGAAATTTCCACTTACTCTTTAGCCTTCCAAACAGAGGAATTGGAAAATAGTCCAATAACTCAAATATTTATGGATTAATGGCTTTAGAAGAGTAACACAAGTTTGTAACACAAAATCTAAAGAAAATACATGGTCTATCAAAAAATATTATGATAAGAAGGAAGAATAGAGGTCACTTAGAGTAATCTAGAGAGTCTTTCCTTGGGATTCTTCTCACAAAAACAAGGCTAAGAATACCAAATTTCAAAAGTTGTGATTAGGACCCTTTACTATCAAACAACATTTGGGTAACACCACTTTTTGGTTAAAGGACATCTAAGGGAGGTTATTTTCACACACAATGAGTGGGTTTATCCTAAATCCATATTACTTTATTGAACTAACATAGCTACAAGACTAATTTAAAAAATAAAAAATAAAAAAAATCCAACTATTTAGTATTTTTCATTTTCAATTTTGTTTTAGGTCTTTATCTAGTTTTTTTTTTCCTATTTTTGTTGTTTCTTCAACATTCAGTTCAATAGGTTTGGTCTCATTTTTTTTTTTATGTTTCCACTTGCTTGAATCATGTGTATACATTTATTATTTTTTGTTTAATACATCTCATTTCTTGAGTTAGTCTAGGTGCATTGCATTTGGTTTTAATCATTTCATGGTTTCTCAAGAAGATACATGTACAACTAATGAGACTTTAAACAATGTTGCTTACTTAACTTACTCATACAAGTCTATCGGTTTATCTCTAACTTGGAATTTTAGTTTAATGTCTTTGCACGTTTATCTCATGAAACATAGGCATAATTGTTGATGGATTCCTAATGTTTATCCTAGGAAGTTTGAATGATTGAAAAAACTATTTAGGTTTCTCAATTCTTCTTAACAATCCATTTTCTTCATCCATTGTAGAACATTAGCTCAACTTTATCTGTTCCTTCCCTTTTCAAGGATGGATATGATTTCTTACACCTACCTTATTTTCATTATCTATTTTTTCATGTTTGTTCACTATAATATGCCTACATACCCAAACCACATGTATTATTCCAAGTATGAAGATATTGTAATTCAAATATTGCATGAAGCAACATCATCAAGTGGTGTCGCAAGATGTTGATGTTAAAAATGGTCAAAATAGAAATTATTGCAGAGTATCACATCAAAGCTACTTATCAAAATGTTTATGAGCCTAATAAGCTCTGATATCACCTTGGACTGCGATTGTTTAACCTAACTCATGCTAGTCACTAGAAGGAATCCTCCTAGTGTGCACTATGATGAAGACATCTATATAGGTTTTTAATTGACATCCCATTTATGTCCATCTCAGTTGTTAAAAAATTGTGATCCATATTTTTCTATATAGTGCCTCTAATGTGTTTATATTGATTATGGAGGTATTATAGTCATGTGGTTGATTCCATCACTACTACAATTTGATAGAATTGATAACTTGTTTCACGTAACATTATTGTGATTATGCGTTTGAGTATGGGTGCACATTGTTAATGGCATAGCTACATGTGATTATATTTGTCTGATGTGGCTTACTAGGAATGAAGGCAATGGTGAATATTTTTGGCATGGTTTATATAGTTCATTGTTTGATTACCTTGATACCTGTTATCGCACAATTTTTACTTTCCCAAAATCCCAAAGGCAAGTGAATACTAAATTGGCGTAACAAGGAGGATGTCCTATCACTGTCACCTTAATAATACACCTCTTTCTATTTAGGAGTGTCACCCCCGGGGAGACGTCCCCAATGACATGGGGGTTTGAGAAGGCTAAGGAAAAAGTATCAACAAAGTCCCACCCCTCTCACATGTCACTCTAATAAAAAGTTTCAAGGGTTTTAATGAGATGAAGAAAAATAATATTTAAGTGTACCTGCCCAGAACAAGACAACAAGAAAAGATGCTATTTGCATGTACCATATGATGTTAGTGCTTCATAAAACCATAGACTTTTGATAAAATGAACAAGATGATATAAAAGCTGAAACAATAAAAGTATTTATAACAAAAATATATATTTAGCAACAACTATACAATTATGCCTCAATAATGATTCAAAATGACAAGAAATGATAGCATAAAATGACAAGAAATGATAGCAACAACAACAAATTAGTTAGTAGGTTGGTCTAATCTAAAGTTAGAAATAGTTAGTAAAAGTCTTAAGGTAGATGGTTTAAGAGTTTGTTTGGTCAATCAATCACTTGCAAGGTGTGAACTGGTTCCTTTTAGGGTAAATGGAGTCAAAGTTTGTAGCAACAATTCTTAGAGGGAAACAACAAATGATAGTAGATGAACTAAAGGGAGGAGAAGATGATTGAGGTGTTAGTAACCTAAGGCTTCAATATCTTAGACCCTAGAAGGAAAAAATGCTAGAAAGTAGGTAACCCTAGGCCCTAGCGATTTCCTTCTTCTTTAGATAAAACTTGAAATAAAATGTATGAAGCTTAATGAAACAATGCTACTAGAGTGTTACAAAGGTAGGGCTCTAGTATATTCTTCAAGAGAGATGTTATCTAGCAAAATCAAGTAGGTGAAGAGTTATAAAGAAAATGACAATAACATGTGCTTTTCTCCTAGGGTTTCAAACTAGCAATTTCATAATCTTAGAAATGAATAAGAAAATGTACCATAACCATTCAAAATAAATAAGGATTGCATATTTTTACTTACTTCATAAAAAATAATCTAGCCACAAGCCCTAGTTGAAGAAATTTCACCATGAAAATGAAAAAATACACCAAAAATAGCCTCCTCCAAGAGTTGCACACCACTTACTTTCAGCCAATAAGTCTTAAAAGAGGCCGAATTTCATACCTCACACTTGTGTGAGTGAAATATCATGAAAACTATAAGAGATTTTTTCCTTATTTATACAATAATTATGACCTTTAATTACAATTTAGGTAAAAAAAGGCCGACATGGCCAGTTTACATCAAAAATCTAGTTTTACATAAAATTAACAATTAAAACCCTAATTTTGTCTTTTAGGGATGACATCATGCCCCTCCTAGGGTGACATTAGGCCCCTTCATGGAACGCTAGGCTTCCAAAGTGAAACGTTAGTCCCCAAAAGATACCACACGTGCCAACCAAGCCGTCCTCATGCCAAAACCCTAATTAGATGACGTCAAGTCTCAAAATGAGGACGTCGGGGGCCTTCAAGGGACAACATCATGGTGGGAGGGTAAGACCCCCTATGTCTAGCCCTACCAAAGTGCCTCTGGTGGAATGCCCTCCTTTTTATCTGGTGCAAGCCTCTGATATCCCTTTGCCCCTGACTGGGATCACAACATCCATCTGGTGGGCTTTTAGCCTCATGGAGGTCCAAAATAATTATCTCCCCATATGTACTTGTCTATCGGGAATGGTCCTGCAACAACAACAGGTAAGCCCTCCATGGGCTCATAAGTCAGAAGGATCATAGCAATGTCAATCACATCTAATAATCAAGTGACCCAAACATGTGCATCAAACCCCCATTTTCCCATACAAATGCTCAAAGACATTATAATATTTAACAAGCCAGGTTTGAAGAGGGTCTCAGGATGTCCTATTGGGATAATCCTCCTTAGGTGTGGGGTGTTTCCCAGGTGAAGACCATTCTAGGTCATGTACATGTATGAGATGGTGTAGGGAATGTTTGGGCAAGGGGTGCAATGATGACAGTGAAATGTAGGTCTTACCTGTAGGTGCCTCTATAAAGGGTGAGATTCACCTTGTCATGGATGAAATTGTTTCCTAGCCCATTCAATGTTTTTTACTCTTTGTCTTATTGATTTTTCTTTTCAAGAGAATAGTTGTAGGACACTTTCCTGGCATGGTGACCAATGGTGACAACATTACCCCCAAGCATTTCACGGAAATGAGAAGGTTGGCTTGTGATGAGACCCCATTTCTCTTAGCTATGCCACCAAGAGCCACTACCCTGGTTTGGTGACCAGATGAATAGTAGTGTCATAACATTACATGCCCATGGACCTAATAGGTCGACTCATGATGAGACCTCCTATCCACCAACTAGGCCTTGAGTTTTATTTTGTTTTACGGGTTCCCTTTTCTTGTTGATAAGCATTTTATTGTTTTCTTAGGAATCCCTGGGGGAAGAATATCAAGGTTTCATCTTGGATTTTAAATTTTACTAGCTACTTTTAGCCTCTGGGCCTTTAGCCCCTTCTTCCCACAAGGCAAGGTACAACCCTTACTAGCTTGGCAAACCAATGCTCGAAACAATGTAGGGGAAATATTTGAGGGATAATGATGGAAAGTGGTACATATGGAAGGAATTGATGATGAATTTTCATAGACCCACTCAGTGGAAACTCATCCCTAAGGGAACCAATTTACTAGGGCACTATGTCATCCCCTCCAGTGTTACACATTATTTTCTTCATCCCTATGACCGTTAATGATGTAAACCTGTCCGTAGTCTTCAGAGGGGTCAGTGGCCTGAGTTCCTGAAGAAAGAAGAGAGAATAACTTTTCCTGAGAAAAGAAGTTGCATTTCCCTTTGTAAAAAACCTATTAAAGATGATTTTCGCATTTTGCACTATGGCTAGGGTGCGAGAATGCCTGATTCTCATAGGATGCACCATAGCTGGGTTGCGAGAGGTTCGTAGTTTTCTCTATAAGCAGGGTGTGAGAATGCTCATACATGGGAAAAACGAGCATCTTCTCGATGCTTCTAGAAGGATAAACTTCCATGGTGAGGTGGCATCTGAATGGTTTGGATCTTACTCACTTTCATGATTTTGTGGGATCATCCTAACCTCCTCACCTTATCCTCTTCAGCTTATAAAAAGAGAGGATCTCTCATGGAGAAAGTTGGCTTGGTTGAGATTAGCTTTTGAGATTTTGGGATTAGCTTGGATTTGATTGAGCTTTGGAGATTGTTAGCTTGGATATATGAGCCATTTTGTCAAGATATATTGTGAATATTATCAAATCTATGCTCTCAGAATTCTTGGAGTGGAAGTGTTTGGGGAATGAAGGAC
>SNQJ01S0072782.1:20469-37881 GCA_010110895.2 Picea sitchensis | reverse complement strand
ATCAAAGCAAGCCATCCATGTGGCAAAAAGCAAATAAGGGAAAATGATTTTTATCTACCTAAGTGCTTATGTTTGTTTGACTATCCCCTTTATAAGTTGAGGGGTCTAAGTGGTGCAGTATTTAGAGCATGCATAACATCATTCTTGAGAAGGAAAATGACTTTCCCCACATCCAAAAACTTTACAATGTGAAATTTAGTTCAGATGCGCGGCCTCCAGTGTAGACAGAGGCGCATATGGCGCTTGGACGCTGACAGTATTGAGCACTAAAGCGCATGCGCGCAGAGCGAGAACGTTGTGCAGGCGCATGCACGCAAGATGCGCATCTATGGGGTGGAATACCTGCGCGCCTGTGACAAGTGACCGAGAAAGAAAATCCGGATGGATTTCTCTCAATTCTCTTGTGAATTGACTGGTTAACAGGTCGGTAGAGGCCGGTTTGTGTCCCTGCAAGTTAATAAAACCAAAAGGAAAGCAAAATAAACCCAAAAGAGGGAGGAATTGATACCTACTCCCCAGTACGGTCTCCAATCTGTTCGCACCCAATTCGTCACTTGGTGAGAAAATCGAGGGTGCTTACATGCCCTGTTGGGTCTTGCAGAGCATGACAGCTGTGGAAGAAAGGGTTAGAGAATACAAGACAAGACTGTAAGCAAGAATGAAATAAAAACAAACTAAAACTGTGAGCATATGGATAAATAAACAACAAACACAAAAAAGATCGATATCACCAATGTTTTTGAGCTGGTCAATTGATGAAATCAAAGCACAATGAAGGAAGAGAACTGTGGTTCCTTCTTCCCCCAAAGGAAGGCTCTTGAGGCCCTCACAAACTTGCTCTCCTTACAATGCGAAGAAATGAGAATGATAGTGAAAGAACTCCCAGCACATCCACTCAATGGAGAGGTGAATGGATCTATGAAATGTTGCCAATGTGTTATCGTCAAAGAATGAGCCCTTGACAATCTTAGCAGCATAACAATACCTGAAATTCCTTGCAAAAATGATGTTTCTTCATGGATTTTTATAACAGATCATCGGGTGATTATGTAACCCCTTCAAAGTGTGAAAAGGGGCTCTTTAGGGCTTCATTAGGTCTTTGACCTGCCTACCCTGCAGATTCATCTTGGATTTGGGAGTCAAATCGGATTGGGAGCTGGTCCATAAGTGGTTGGGAGGCCGACCAATTCAATAAATGCGTCGTTTAGCAGGTGCGTGGGTTTTTGCGCTAACAGTCGTGCGTCGTGTGCGCATGCGCGCATAATACGTTCCTATCTTGCACATGTGCGCGCGCACCAAACTACTGTAAAGTGCCCTTCAATTTTTGGTTACTTTGTATAGTTTTTGACCCTTCTGGAATGCTGTGAAATTAATTCAGTGCCATGAATGACTTCATTGCTGTTTTGACGATGCGGAGTTCTTGTCGCCATGTGCGGACGAAATTTTAGTGATAACAATATAGTTGAATGGTTTAAGTATAAGTTGAAAAATGGTTTAACCCTTGGGGTCTACTTAGTACTGCACACCTGGGTGCTACATGGAAGATTCTGAGAAGCAGACACGTGGACCAATCTAAGGGGTGAAACATTTCAAGTTATAACTTCCAAATCATCCTTTCAAAAGAACAAAACACACTGACACATGTCATACATATTGTATGTGCACGTCACCGAAGGCGACGTCATCTCCATGTCACTTCAAAACTTTGGGACTCCAGAACTTTGGAGGTCTAGAAGTTCTTTGAATAACTTTTCCCTGAACGCCAAACTCCCAAACTGCTTAAACTCCTGGGGCCAATGTAGTATAGTTGTCACCAATCAAAGTGGTGAGACATGGCCCCACCATTGAGTGACATGTCTCAGGTGTGTTGACGGACGAAAATGACCATCCATCAATTAGAAGAACGAGTCTGGTTCGGGGTTGTCTAAATAACCCAAGTCGTTTGGTATAACTCGTCTTGACCTGTTTAATGGATCTGTTGGCCAATCTAAGAATCCTAAAAGAAACAAAAACAAAAGAAAAGAAATAAATAACTAATTACTAAATATTATATATACATATATGTACATATGCTCTAATGTGACTGTAATAGGTGTATTTAAGCAAAAGATAGATAACTCTCATTTATATATATATTATTTACAGGATGCAAATTTTAATCTAAACTTACTAAACTCAATGTAACAATGTCTGTTCTGAAGAAGTAGATAAAGAAAGAACATAAAAATATTTTTACATTTTTCTTTTATAAGTCTTAAACTAATGGAAGAAAATGTTATGAAACAGAAACGTACAACTAGTCAAAAACCAAACTTTTACGTTTGAATTTTAGTGCTAAACAAATAGCAGAAAAATGAAATTAAACTAACCTATTAATGAACTAATGATATACATCCAGACATCTGTGTGATAAAAAAACATTTAACCACCTTGTCCAGGAGAAAAATCTGCAAGGAACCTTAAGTCTATTCTGAATAAATGAAAAACAATTATGTTGGTAGTTAAATTTAAATTACAGAGAGAATCATACCAATAGTCACTGTGATCTCATGATTGCAAGTAATTGCATTAAGAGAAATACATTAGCAAACATGCTTGCATTTAATATTTCAATGAAAATTAAAGGAGAAATCTGGTAATTAAAACTGAATAGATGATTATACGATTAATATTTGAGGCAATAGTTATGGACAACATTTATAAAGGAATTATCCCAATAACATAATAAATGATAAAGAATAAAGATATCAAAACTTCTTATCATACCAAGATAAACAAAACTTAAATGAATACACCATCCACAAGAAGCTAAAGCCGAAATGTGTATTGTTGTTCTATTAAAGTCTGTAAATCAAACGTCCATCTTCTATCCCAGGCGAGGATGACTTCATTACAAAAATATCTAATATTTAAAGAGTTCAGTCAAGCTAAACATCTTATCTTGTGGGATAAGATTAAATCTCAAAATTATTTGATAATTACAAAATAGAGGGTAATATAACCACTCCATATCACATTGTATCTCTCAAAACTATAAAAAACTTGTTTTTGTTTACAAAAGATGAGCCAAAGAAATGGATAATAAAATAAAAAATGGTCCATAGCATCAGATCAGCAGCAGCTATACGATATCTTGAAAGGAAAAATGAAAATACAGGAGTTTAGATATTATTCTAACAAATAATTTCCAAAAAATTTGAACGAGAATGAACTGGCTACAGAATCAGTTGATTTTGTAGCTAGTTTTATTTCAAATAAAAGAAAACTAATTAAATATACAATAATAGAAAAACTAAAATAAAAATACAACTAAGAAAATCAAACAAATCTTCACCTCATAACTGCATGCTAAATTTGACTCACAAGATCTCAGACTTGACTACTTCTGTAGCATTCTCAACATTCCTTATTATCACATTTCCAGTGCTTTTCAAAAGCTTCCCCTGCCTTTGATCACTGAACTTTAGACTGTAATTTTCACTCTTTAATGAGTCGATATCAATAGTGAGGGTTTTTATTTGCAATTGAATGGAAGGTATATCTGTGTAATATTTGTCGATAAAAAAAAACAAACTTCACATCGTGGATCTGTAACAACTATTTGAGTATATCCATGGCAATGCGTTGGAATGATGCCACTGTTATCTATGGGTTTTGTACCGAGTTTAATCCCTAGAAAACCTTGGCTATGCTTCAGGAATGGTGGAAGGTTATCCACATAGTTGAATTGTTGATTGTTTGCAAGGGTTTCCATTGGAGAGTTTATGTTAAGATTAAGGCAGACAAATTGATTCATGCACAGAAAATTCTAACATCTTGTTTCCCAGGTAAAAATGGTCGAGTATTGCCTCATGACGAGGGTTTTCCTTCAAAGGGTATGTCTTGTGAATTGAGGAAAAAATGATGTTTCTCTATCAGAGGTTTATCCAACACTGTAGGAATGTTTGTAACAAAATAAAATAAAACAAAATGCTCATCTTAACCGAAACAGGAATTCTGAGAAATTTACCTCCAAAGGTCAAGGCATATCTCTGAAACGTTCCAGTTTCTAGGGAAAATTCCCACGATATGTGTAAAAGGGCCCATTTCAGTTATGGGTTTTAAAGGGTTTGGTCTAATTCGTAGTGGTTTTCTCATAATCGCTCCCGCAAAATCGTTTCTCTGGAAAGAAAAAAGGGGATTGAATAGACTGTAACAAAAGAGAATATACCAACTATGGGTTTAGATGGCAGTGGTAGCAGGTAAGACCGAGATAAAACAATGGAAACAAAACTAGGAACACACCAAGGAAACCATAACATCAACAATGGGGGTTTCAGTCATGAAATTTGGGCATTTCTGGTAATGAATGTTTTAGAGTACAGAGCAAGCTAAAGACCCTAGCTTGTAATGAGAGGCCTTTCAAATCAACCTTCCAACTAAAATGACATACAGGGTACGATCCTAGTATGTTAAATTTCCACGTTATGTGATGAGTGTGATCAATTTGAAAAGGTTAGGAATGGATGCATTTTTACAATCCAAATGCAAATCAAAAATTTCAAATCAAAGTTGATTTACCAAGAATGTTAAATGAACAAGCCTAATGCCAATCGATTCTTGGTGTATCATTCAAATGTCCAAAGTAGACCTTATGTTTTAAGATGAAGAATTATGTTTTCCTTCTTCGAACGAAACTGTGACACATGCATGTTTTATCCAGAAAGCGATAAAAACAAACAATAATGAAAAGAAGCAAAATTAGAAAACAAAAATAAATCAAAACAGAAAAAACATGTACAAAGGTGGATCTGAAAACATCATGCGAAATATCTCTTGAGAAACTGATAGAAAATAGAAAAATCCTCATCGATGTGAAAGCATTCCTACTGGTGGTACATCGGGTGAGGGTTGAATTTACAATTCAGATTTATTTATCTCTTTACTTTCCATTTAAAATTTTTATAATAATACTGTGGTTTTGAAAAGAAATATTCAACGAAAAGCAGAGAGAAAAGGATCATGCAGACTTCCCTGACAACAACCGTATTATGGTTCTCACGGTGTGTCCACTTGTGCTCATGACTACATTATTACAAAGAGAAATAGTGAGGAATAAACTAAAATAAAACCTACTCCTAAACCTTACGTAACTGCTAAACAAATCAGAATACTATGTGAAGTCATACTTCCAATGTAGCCATCAGAGTAACTCCAATCCTATAGTAGAAACAAAATAACACATTACTAACAAGAATGGTAGTATATCGAAAAATGACAAAAATATATCATACTCACCTTTATCATCATTATTTAAAAACAACGTAAGCATGATCCTACCATTCCCTTGAACATTCTTGTTGTATGAATCCTCCATCCATTCGACAAGTTTGTCATTATATGGGTTACAAAAATATGAAAGAATGATATTATGAAGGTTGTGAGAGTTATAGGGACCTGAAATAACCATCGGCCTAAACGAAAGTGCCCCATCCTCCTGACAATTTTCCTTTCATTCCATATTTTCTCCATCTGGAGGATATAAAATGAGTGTGTTGAAGTTACCTCCTTGATCTCTAAATAAAATGAAGATAATTTTACTGTTTCCTGGGAACTTTTCAAGATATGAATATTCCAACCAATCTGCAATACTATCATGATACATGCAATTATTGACATGGGATGGTTTGAAAGAATTCACATGCGAGAAATATTCTTGGTGAGAATAAAGTATTAGATTATCAAGGAAAGAATATTTTAAAAAGGTCGGACCAAGATGGAGAGAACTTATCATGTTTCTCAATTGGAAAATAAGTGTTTCATTCCCTTGAAACTTTGTATTGAGTTTAGATATGTCAAGGTTAACTATTTGAGGTGAACTAGATGGAACAACTAATAAAACATCATTTTTATTTTTTTTGTTAATGTGGCCGAACCTGTTGGCATCGGGATTAACCTGTGGCTTGAGAAACCGCGAATCAGGGGCATCTAAGCCGTCAAAATCACCCGGGGATCACACCCAACCTGAGCCACACCAACCCTTAACATGGTTGGATTTTTTGTCCCCGCAGGTTTTGAACCGGTGAATTTTCAACACGGAGTGGCTTAACAACACACTCCGTCACCGGCTGTCCTACACCTCGGGGGCAATTGATAAAACATAATTGATAGTAATATTTAGCCGATTATATTTTTCAACCTCAAATAATTGATCAGGGAAAAATTTAGATCCTTCTCGAAACACAAATTGGTATGTATCAATAGAAGATGCAATTCAGAATTCTTTCAAATCATTTCTTGATTTACCCACAGATAATTGATGAGAATAAAAATTAATATGTTCATGGGAAGAATTATTTCCCTCTTTATCTTCTATTCGGTGATCTCTTTGTACCTAATTATATAATTGTGAATTCTCTCCAAGGTAATATGGAACATGAAATCACACAACATTAGGATAAAAAATATCAGGGTACAAGGAATAATATGTAGAAGAATTAAGGAGACATAATGCATCTGTTGAAATGATAGGTATATGCATTTCAAAATATGGTTTTGTCCCCTCTCCTTGTATAAACTGATCATCCTCTTTTTCATTCTCTTTCAAATAATACGAGACAGTTTTTAAGAAACAATTTGGTTCATCGTGCAAGGGGAAAATTGAAGGAAAATCACTAGAGATAGAAGGTTGATTAATAGTATGACTAATGATTTTGTCACCTATTGATCGATCATGGATCTATTCAACTAAATTGGGGGAAGATTTATCGTCCACATGATTATCAACTTCACATTTAACCTCTTTTTCTTTAGTTATAAAATCTATGAGAGTGTGACAAGTGTTGTCTTTTAAAGTCAAGGTTCCTTCTTCGACAATAGGAGACATTGTTTGCAAAGAATGATTAGATGTGACGATTTCATTTTGTAAAGGATGATGTTGCTCATGATTTGCCAAAATGAAAGAAGTTGACAAAAATTGTGGTGCTTCAAAATCTTCAAGATCAACATCAAAGTTTGAACCATCTTGAGATTGAGTGTTAGTGCTCAATTAAGATTGGTTAACAATTAATTGATCTTGCTCATCTGAGAGAGAAACAATATATTTAAACCACTCATTAATACGTGACATTTATTTCAAAGGGAACCTAGTACAAACATGAATGAACCTAATTGCAAAATCATCGAATGATTCATTGCTTTCTTTCCTTAAGTAACTTAATTCATCATAATCATAATTGTTAAAGTCTGATAAAAACTCAATTACAAACTCAGACAAAGAATGAATCGAATTAGCTGGAAAAGATTCAAACCAACATTTAACCCAATCTCAGAAAGTGAGAGAACAATATGCATGTAACATTAGGATCAATGATCTTATGTCTTAAACATTTATAAATAAATTTAGAAATATGGTTTACTGCAGATGTGTTCCCTTCACCATCGAAGGTGAGTTCTGAAAAGAGATTAGCTGTCTTGTTGGGAATAACTGGTAGTGAGAAGTGGAAAGCATGTTCCAACACAGTGATTTGGGGAGCCATGGGGAAATTGAATACATTTGAAATAAAAGATCCTACAAGGCCATATTGTTAGTCGACCCTCCTTCTAGCACCATTTGTTGATGGGTGACAATGACCGCCCGTCAATTATAAGAATGAGTTTGGTCCAAGGTTGTCTAAATAACCCAAGACGTTTGGTATAATTCATCCTGACGGGTTTAATGGCTCTGTTAGCCAGTCTAAGAATCCTAAAAGAAACAAAAATAAATTAAAAGAAATAAATAACTAATTACTAAATATTATATATACATATATGTACATATGCTCTAATGTGACTGTAATAGGCGTATTTAAGAAAAATATAGGTAACTCTCATTTATATATATATTATTTACAAGCTACAAGTTTTAATCTAAACTTACTAAATTCAATGTAACAATGTCTCTTCTAAAGAAGCAGATAAAGAAAGCACATAAAAATATTTTTACATTTTTCTTTTATAAGTCTTAAACTAATGGAAGAAAATTTTATGAAATAGAAACATACAGCTAGTCAAAAGCCAAACTTTTACGTTCAAATTTCAGTGGTAAACAAATAGCAGAAACATGAAATTAAACTAACCTATTAACAAACTAATGATATACATCCAGACATCTATGAAATCAAAAAACATTTAACCACCTTGTCCAGGAGAAAAATATGCAAGGAACCTTAAGTCTATTATGAATAAATGTAAAACAATTATGTTGGTAGTTAAATTTAAATTACAGAGAGAATGATACCAATAGTCACTGTGATCTCATGATTGCAAGTAATTGCATTAAGAGAAATCTATTAGCAAACATGCTTGCATTTAATCTTTCAATGAAAATTAAAGGAGAAATCCTATAATTAAAACTAAATAGATGATTATACGATCAATATATGAAGCAATAGTTACGGACAACATTTATAAAATAATTATCCCAATAACATAATAAATGATGAAGACTAAAGCTATCAAAACTTATTATCATACCAAGATAAACAAAACTTAAATGAAGACACCATCCACAAGAAGCTAAAGATGAAATGTGTATTGTTGTTCCATTAAAGTCTGTAAATCAAACGTCTATCTTCTGCCCCAGGCGAGGATGACTTCATTAAAAAAATATCTAATATTTAAAGAGTTCATTCAAGATAAACATATTATCTTGTGGAATATGATTAAATCTCAAAATGATTTGATAATTACAAAATAGAGGGTAATATAACCACTCCATATCACACTGTATCTCTCAAAACTATAAAAAGCTTGTTTCTGTTTAGAAAAGATGAGCCTAAGAAATGGCTAATAAGATCAGAAATGGTCCATATCATCAGATCACCACCAGCTATACGATATCCTGAAAGGAAAAACGAAAATACATGAGTTTAGATATTATTCTAACCAATAATTTCCAAAAAAATCGAATGAGAATGAACTGGCTACAGAATCCGCTATTTTTGTAGCTAGTTTTATTTCAAATAACATAAATCTAATTAAATATACAATAATAGAAAAACTAAAATAAAAATACAACTAAGAAAATCAAACAAATCTTTACCTCATAACTGCATGCTAAATTTGACTCACGAGATCTCAAAGTTAACTACTGTTGTAACATTCTCAACATTTTTTATTATCACGTTTCTAGTCCTTTTCAAATGCTTCCTTTGCCTTTGAACACTGAACATTAGACTGTAACTTTCACTCTTTAATGAGTCGATCTGAGTAGTGAGGTTTTTGATTTGCAATTGAATGGAAGGTATATCTGTGTAATATTTGTCGATCCAAAACAAACAAGCTTCACACCATGGATCTGTAACAGCTGTTTGAGGATATCCATGGCCATGCGTCAGAATGTTGGCACTGTTATCTATGGGTTTTTTACTCAGTTTAATCCCTATAAAACCTTGGCTATGCTTCAGGCATGGTGGAAGGTTATCCACATTGTCGAATTGTTGACTGTTTGGAAGGGTTTCCACTGCGGAGTTTATGTTAAGATTAGGGCAGACAAATTGATTCATGCACAAAAAATTCTAACATCTTGCTTCCCAGGTAAAAATGGTCGAGTATTGCCTCATGATGAGGGTTTTCCTTCAAAGGGTATGGCTTGTGAATTGAGGAAAAAATGATGGTTCTCTATCATAGGTTTATCCAACACTGTAGGAATGTCTGTAACAAAATAAAATAAAACAAAACATTCATCGTAACCGAAACATGAATTATGATATATTTACCTCAAAACGTCGAGGCATATCTCTGAAATGATCCAGTTTCTGGGGTAACTACCCCTGATGAAGGTAAAAGGGCCCATTTTTGTTCTGGGTTTTAAAGGGTTTGGTCTAATTCGTAGCGGTTTGCTTAGAATCGCTCTCGCAAAACCATGTCTCTGGCAAGCAAAAACGGGATTGAATAGATTGTAACAAAAGTGAATAGACCAAATGTGGGTTTAGATGGCAGTGGTAGAAGGTAAGCCTGAGATAAAACAATGGAAACAAAACTAGGAACACGGCAGGTTAACCATAACATCAGCAATGGGGGTTTTAGTCATGAAATTTGGGCATTTCTGGTAATGAATGTTTTAGAGTACAAATAAGGCTCAAGACCCTAGCTCGTAATGAGAGGCCTTTCATATCAACCTTCCAACTAAAACAATGTAGAGGGTACGATCCTGTTATGTTAAATTGCCACGTTATGTGATGAGTGTGATAGATTTGAAAAGGTTAGGAATGGATGCATTTTTACAATCCAAATGCAAATCAGAAATTTAAAATCAAAGTTGATTTACCAAGAATGTTAAATGAACAAGACTAATGCCAATCGATTCTTGGTGTATCATTCAAATGTCCAAAGAAGACCTGATAACAATGAGCAATTTAAAAACAACCATTTTATTGACATGTGTAACATCCTCCTAGGTACGACAACAACTCTGATAACAAGTGAATTTTTTTTTTTTGTTTAAGGTGTGTGCGCTCATGTAAAATAAACAGACACACATGGAACCTACGACGCCACCCGACAACTAACAAGACGCACCCACGAATATCATAATAAGAAGACATAAGGCACACAACAAGCAACTGCAAGCCTGAACGACCATAGACATAAGGCGCACAACACAAACATTTAACGACATACTGGGTTATGCACAGTATGAACACAGAAGGAAGAATCCACAGTAGTAGATTTTACTATTTCTGCACAGGAAGGCAGGGCGTTTAATATTAGTTATCTGCTTCGGAGAGAGAGAAGGTCAGATAGGCTCCTAGCCGACTGCTCAGGCAGAAACTAGTAAACTCCGTCAGGTGTGTCGCAAGAGTGGAAACCCTACCTTTAAAGGGCCCGAGACTCTTGATACGGCACCGGATTCTTTGCACAAAATAATCACACAGATAGACTTATATACTAGGGTACAAGGAGGTGTCTACATCCCGCCCGAAAAAACTAACCAAGCAATAAGATGATTACGACCTCGTACAACATAAATTATATGAACAAAACATCCTCCACGAAGGAACAAGTAAGAAGGACTTCGACATTGACCATCCATGATTAAGAATCACTAACAAAATTACAGACCAGTTGCTCCATTTAAAATTTATTAATCGACGAGTTATCCAACCTGAAATAATGTAAATTGAAGTAATTGCAAATCCCCCAATTACCAAATCTTAGTAATTCCAGGTACTTGGTTCAAGGACCTTACATCTTATTGGTCATTAGTAACAATAAAACTCCAATAGCATTACAAATGATTAACAATGTCCCTTATCTTTATAATCCCATAGCTTGCATTTGAATTAACAATAAAATTAAACCTCATGTCACCAACACTAATCATTATAATCTTATTTTATTTTGCCATAACATTCTACCTTTACATATTGCAAGACCATATAATATAGTAAAATTCCAATAGCATTGCAATTGATTAACAATGTCCCTTATCCTTATAATCCCATAATTTGCATTGAATTAACAATGAAATTAAACATCAGGTCACCAACACTAATCATTATATTCTTATTTTATTTTGCCATAAAATTCTACCTTTACATATGGCAAGACCATATAATATAGTGGCAATACAGTCACACATTCCTATCCTATTTATGTTATCATTAATAATAAAATTTCCATAGCAGTACCATAAGACAACCATAACCTTACAACATATGGCCATAACAATGCAATTAAAATGACAATTAAAATTCATTCTATGTTATCTAAAACAAACATTGCATTTTACTACTAGAATAAAATAAGTCAATTTATCTAACTTAAAGTTTTTATAATATAAAAAGGGAACTAGCTAAACAAGAAGATTTCCTTTCTATCAAAATTTCCTTTTTAAAATAAAAAGACGAGCTGCCTTCCAAAATTTCTTAAAAGCACACTCCTTGCACTCATATGAAGAAATAAACTATCCCTTAGGTATTAACCTATTATTTAGAAATCTGAAGGCATAGATTTCCTTGAAAACAAAACCACTGACTTGTTGGTGCCGGGTTTAGTGACTGATTAATTTAAGATTTTCAGAATAAAATCATTACACTCATTCCAGTGTAAGTTATTGTCGTGTTTATCTATAACAAGAAAGCTATTATAAGGTTAGATCATCCATCATTACAACAATAAGGACACTATCATCAACAGATTAGTTACTATGGTCGCTTGGATAAATAAAATTAGAAAAACTTGCTTCCCCCACATTGAGAAAGCACGCGATCTTAATCCAATAACAATTTAACTTAGGGCCATTCACAAAAGCTAAACTGCTATATATCAATAACTCTCTAACAACTCTGAAGTGATTAAATTTATAAGGGCTTCCAACCACCAGCTCGAAAACCGTGATTATTACAGCTGTCCAAACTATAACCCAACTGGACCAGCAGAAATGAACAGGTAGTAACAGGAACGCAGCCCACAGGCGCCCATAGTAGAATAAGCGAAATGTCATTGAAACTATAGTTGTAAGGATAAATTAGAACACTCGGGACATTTTAATAATAAGAAAAAAAACAACAGAACAAGAGAACAGCCAGAAAGACCAACAGAACGTCGCCTCTGCCTGGGGGCGAATCATGGTAAATCATGTGTGTTTACAGTCACTCTACTAAGGGATAACCATAATATTTAGCGGAGAAACTAAACATTCATAAGTTTCGATTGTCAATCGAATTCCCACCGCCGGCCTGAGCTTACTGCAATTTTAAAATGACTACCACCTAGAGGGATCTTCAAGGTATTCGCGGCCCTGATCAAACTTGGAAGTAGCAACTGCTACGCGTGCAAACGCTAAACGAAGGGCTGAGTGGTCACTCTATCACGGAGGTGGAGTCAATACGCACCTTCAGCAATCGTTCAGGTTTGGGAATTATTGGCTCATGGCCACCAGTTCCAGGTTCAGGCTCCAGAATCTTCTCCACGTCTGAAATGGTGAGAGAAAACGTGGGTACTTATTGTTCTGCTAAGCACGAGGAAATAAGTTCTCTTCTAAATCAGGAAAAGGGGCATTAAACATCATCAGAACCAAAATGCGAGCAAGTAAACCCTGAAGAGTAACAGCAACTGAAACCCTAAGCCTAAATGGTCGTCTTGTCCAAAACACTCACATATATCCTTAACTCCAAATGGGTATTTATAGAATCACGCACCATGTAGTGGAAACAAAGCATTGATAAAAAATAAAAAAAATTAAATGAAAATCTTGCTAGCCAAGCTGGTGGAAAAACCCAAGCACGATATCCGGAACTATAAGCATACGAATAAAAGAATATATACAATGACTCTACAAACAGATTGCATGCTACAGAATGCAGCACATAAACAATAAATAAACAAGAACGGGTAGAGATCCAAACGATGTATTCTGTACTGATTTCTCGCTCCATACTTTTATCAAACACTTCGCATACAAACCAAAGATTCCGAAAAATATTGAAAGAAATACTTACATAGTCCAGAATATAAACAATAATTGTTTTACACAGTCCAGAAATATAACAATAACTATTTTACACAGTCCAGAAATATAAACAATAACTATTTTACACAGTCCAGAAATATAAACCATAATTATTTTACACAGTCCAGAACGTTGAATAAAGAAGGGGTTTACACAGTCCATATTAACAACAGTAAGCCAATCAATCC
Organism: Picea sitchensis; assembly: GCA_010110895.2. Classification (NCBI taxonomy): domain Eukaryota; kingdom Viridiplantae; phylum Streptophyta; class Pinopsida; order Pinales; family Pinaceae; genus Picea; species Picea sitchensis. The sequence goes on along the minus strand of SNQJ01S0072782.1, from coordinate 24,219 downwards.
TTTACACCAATATACCAATCCTAGCATACGCAGTACTGCCTTCTAATCTACTAAAGTACAATCATACCATTGCCTCCACGCCGTCCCCGAGTGTTGTCCGCGCGCTCTGTCCCACTCCTGCTTTCCGACCGTCAAGACTACACCGGTACCTCCCAGCCATACGCTAGGGGTACTCTGCTTCCCCCTTAGCCCCCCAAGCCGCAAAGGGGCCACACAAGATCCAGAAAATAAGTCTAGCTTCTCAGCTCGCCTCGCAAGGCTGAGCTACCACTCTAAACTGAGCTGAGAAAATCCCAACTCCTCACAAGCAATCAGTCAAGCCACAATCCGGCAGCGTAACGTTATGGTTACCACCCATCCCCTCTTCCTTCTCTTCCCTTTCATTTATAGCGTTTTTTTGAGACCCACCCTTGCCCTAAATCACATTTAACTTAAGTTTTAATGAAAACCCCTAAAAATTCTCTATCTTACAAGTGTCACTCATCCCCCACGTTCCTCCAAAATTATCTTCTTTAATTTATTAAAGGCTCATTTCACTATTTTTATTATTCCCTCTCTTTTTTTTTTTTAAACCAAAAAGTAAATGCGCTAGTTAATCTTTTCATTTTATTTTTAAATTCATAACTTTTATACTCCCGCACGTTAAATAATTTTATTACTTATTACTTGTCTATGTTTCCTTTATTACTTAGTTCCCTATTTTTATTAATCCCTTCCTTTTATTTTTTTAATATCTGTGTTCTTTCACAAGTTGAATTCGGCTTCTTCTTTGCGATTTTTAAAATCGCATAGTTTATTTAAATTCTCTTCATTTACTAAGAATTTTTATGAGACCCAACTATTACTTAAAGTGGGTTTTAGTGAATTTTATTTTATGCTAAGGCCTTTCTTTAAGGTTACAATAATGAAAATTTACCCTAGAAAGTCTTAGGCTTAGGACTTAAATTCTGAGCTAGGCGACATTTGGTTAGGGGAGTTGTTTAAGGTTTTATTAAGGTCTTAGAACGTCTAGGTTTATTTCTTCCTCATCATCGATTTTGACATGCCCTTCAAGACCTTTCGTGCTCAAGGGGTGCCACTACGCCTTCGTTAGTTTCTTTTGTGGCGATGCCCGCCGGGATGCACCGATGCTCCAAAGGTGCCACTTACGCTTCTTATTGTTTCTTTTCGCGGCGATGCCGGGGATGCACCACGTTATCAAAGTGCCCTCGTCGACTTGGCCGATTGGTAGACATCATAACCCCTGAGTCAACCTCCACCGGGTGAACTTGTGGAGACTAAGGTAATGGGCCCCTTAGAATCATCGTGGCGGTAATCGCGATCTGCCCTCGCGACATCATGGATCCTCTCGAACTAGGTGTCGTTAACCTACAGTTCGAGAACACCGCGGCCGAAGTTCTAGTAGAATTTTGGCAAGCAGAACATTCATCCCGACTCTCCCCTCAAGCCTCTGCGGAAATGCGTGTGTGCCCACTCCATATGTGGTTTGCGAATTGACAAGCTATCATCATCCACTACATCATCAACAATCATGTTTGAAATGTCAACATCATATCATCAAATCAAATGAAATATCCCAGAGATAAATAGAAATCAATAATAGCACCTCGACTTCGATCAGGAGTCAGGGGTTCACCGATATCATCATCGGTTAAAACCACTTTTCAGTAAGGTCAATAGCACCTGTCTCTACATCAAATAGTAAAACATCATAATAGTCTATCATAATGCATCGCCAATAAGAGTATAAATGTTTTAACATCAAAAAGTCTAGATCACTTGCGCGGTAAGTGTCGCAAATAAGTTTTCTCGGTTACAGGCGGATGTTACAATGAGATAGGCCTTAAAAGAAAATCGCCATTCTTAAAAGGTTTGTATGAACATTTATTCTCCTAGGGAAATAATCCTTAAATTCAACTACAATACAATCACACAAGTTTCAATGCTTAGTTCATGCTTTTTGATCCGCAGACTGAAGCATGAAAACGAGAAATAGGAAAAATAGAAACCTTTTATAGCCCAAGACTTATCTTTCAAGTAGCAATGTTCATATGTTTAAGTGGAGGCAGCTATAAGGTTTATGATTCGTTTCTTTAAGAATTGAAAATATTTTTGGCTTCCAACAAGGTGCCAATTGGTCCTAAGGGCATGTCAAAAATATAGAAATAAGTGACATGTGGTAGACCTAGGTAGGTCCTCACTCCCTGCACACTCAATAAAACTGAGTCAATAGCACCTATCTACATCAAATAGTAAAACATCATGTCGTCTATCATAATGCATCATAATCAAGTATAAATGTTTTAACATCAGAAAAGTCTAGGTCACTTGCGAGTAAGTGTCCTCAAATAATAAGTTTTCTCAGTGCACCAGAGCGGGATGTTACAACATGAGATAGGCCTTAAAGAAAAATATCATTCTTAAAAAGGTTTGTATGAACATTTATTCTCCTAGGGAAATAATCCTTAAATTCAACTACAATACAATCACAAGTTTCAATGCTTCGTTCATGCTTTCAGTCACGAATGAAGAATGAAAACGAGATATAGGAAAAATAAAAACTATTTATAACCCAAGACTTATCTTTCAAGTAGCAATGTTCATATGTTTAAGTGGAGGCAGCTATAAGGTTTATGATTCGTTGCTTTAAGAATTGAAAATATTGTTGGCTGCCAACAAGGTGCCAATTGGTCCTAAGGGCATGTCAAAAATATAGAAATAAGTGACATGTGGTAGACCTAGGTAGGTCCATGTCACCCTAGGTGATGTCATGTTGCCAAGTCATACCAGACACTTCGGAACTTCATGGATGTCTTATCTTTGAAACTTTCCCAAAAATGTTGAACTGTGAATTGGTCCACATCACCCCCAGTGACCTCATCATGCAACATCACTTTGGCACCCAAGACTTCGACGATTTCTTCACCTTCACAATTTTTCAAAACCGTCGAAATGTCGATTGCTGAATAGGTCAACATCACCCCCAGTGACATCATCATGTCACATCACTTCATCACCTGGGACTTCGGTGATTTATTCATATTGACACTTTGCCAAAATTTTCAAACTATAAATCGTCGACGACTGCCTCTCGTAGCTTCTGGACTTCAGCGATTTCTCCACCATGTAATCTCTAATGGATTTCCCTAAATGTCGAACCAAAAAATAAATCCAATGACTCTCCTCCTCTCAAATGATCTACAACTAACAATCACTCTGGGACTTCGGAGGATCTAGCTGCTGAAAAACCCACAACCTCCAAACTGTCGAACACCAAACATGGATTAATCTGAGGACACATATCCTTGAAAAATGGATGGTCCAGATTAGTTCCGAACTTTGGGACTTCGAAAGTTTTCTCTACACCTTCTCCCAATCTGACGGTTGTGGGGGATCTATCTCCTTTCGAACAAATTCAACAATCAAAATTCAACTTTATGGATCAATACCATGTCTTCCTTGGTTTATCAAACCACTATACCTCTAATGCTTCTGAACACAACCAAGGTGTTCCCTCAGTGTCCTCGTAGCACTCTGTACATCAATTCTTTGTGGAATTTTGAATCCAAATTCCACATTCATGGCCCATATATCTTCAGTGTAGAAACCATGGGCTCTTACACCATATTGTAACATCCCCCGACTACTGTGGCCGAGGACACGCCACTACTTCAAAACAAAACTATTCTAAAAATTAGATTGTAACATACCCAACCACCCAAGCAAGGAAATGCCACTTGAAACTTCCAT
>SNQJ01S0072782.1:9523-20384 GCA_010110895.2 Picea sitchensis | reverse complement strand
GGAAGTGATAATAAACACATACATGCAATATATACAGGCAATTCCGATAACATTATAACACATGTACAATATACAGAACATACAACGAACACATAATTGGTACTTATATTTTTAGGATAAGACCTTAGACCACCGATTATGTGTAGACCTTCCACAAACCTCCCAGCCTTAGACCACGCTGCTCCAAGCTAACATTATTTTGTCACCCCCGAGATGGGACTAAACTCCACCCAGGGTAAAGGAATCCTAGGTTAGGATGAGACTATGGAAAGCTTCACAATGCAACATTCACTCGAAGGAGCCAACTTACGCACACTGTTGATAGACTCTCAATCCCCACATGCCTGTCCCACCCCAAGAATATACACCTTCACTATTTCACATTCCATCACCTACTCCACTTCCCTTCTAGGGCTTCAACAACAGTTCGGATCAAGAATTCTTAGATATCTTTAGTTGTTGTTTCACTCCGTCCAGGAGAAATCACTTCCCCAACAATCTCTGTCACCTAGAGAGAGTTTCTCATAGGCCTGACAACCTGCTTCTTCAACCACGAACCTGAGAACCCGCCTATTCAAACAATAGTAGACAAAAATGGGTACGGAAATAGATGGCTTAGAAAATACAGAGGTTCATGATGGCATAGGTTCAACAATGGCAAAAATGACTCTCGTTGGGTGTCTATTCAGTGCGTGAGTGAAATGGACAAGAAATGGAAAGAATTGTGAGTGAAATTGTGAGGAAATATGGAAAGCCATGGTAAGAATGATGATAATGGTGAGAACGAACCCCCACAATGATGGAATTCCCCCACATAAATTTTCATGTATCCTGGATGACATTTGGCTCTGTATGAGCTCGTTCCTCTCCACTTGTACGTTTGTTCCTCTCCCCAAAGAAACTAAGGATAACTGGGTTTATTTCCCCAAACTTTAGTAATTTAGGAAATACATTATAATATTCCCTTGGGTTAATCCCTCAAGCTTAGCTCCTTTTTCCTAGCCTCTCATTCCCCTTTCCCTTCCTAGTGGATCTTAGTCCCCCATAGCTCTTTCTTCATGGTTGGTCTACACACAATGATGTATTTCATAAATAATATGCATAATTACATATACATAAATATGCTCACTGGCCTTAGCATCTAGGCTCTCCAACCTATTAAACACATAAGCCTCACAACTTATAAATACTTGGCTGACAAACCTATACAATTCATTAAACATCATTAAAATTCAACAGGGGCTCGACTTTGGGGTATTACAGGCAACCTGGAATTCTTCTCTTCATTCTCTACTGTTGATGTGGATGTTTGTGTCTCTTCAATGTTCTTATTCATCTTGACGATTTTAATTCTCAATGTGACAACTTCTTATTCAAGCTTCTCAACCTATTCTTATTTCTTCATCATATGAATCTTCGTGACTTCTTCAGTTCGCTTTGCTTCTTCAAGTTGGATCTTCAATGTGATCATTTTATCTTCAAGTTCTCTTTCTCATTGACTAAATTATGCTTCATGATTCTTTTCCTTTTCAATCTTAGGATTGTCTTCTATTTCATTATGATTTTGTGTCTCGTCACTTTCAATCTTCAAATAAGAAAATTCAATTTCAAAATGCCCTACTTCTTCACAATTAACAAAAAAATACATACTTCGATTGACTTCACACTCTTCTTGTTTCAAATCTGTCTGACATGATGAACAACTTACCTCTTTTCCTGTACCTACTTCTTCTTTAGAAATATCCAACATTGTGATGGGAGAAGAATAAATAATCTTCATCTTATCCCAGAGTTCTTTAGTTGATGAATGTTTTCCTACTTTGTCCTTTACTGTATTAGGTAATCCTTCCAAGATAAAATACATTGCTATTTTTTTTTTCCTTTTCCATTCCTTATTGGATGTAGCATTTGGAGGTTTCTTTCTAGTGGTGCATCCTATAACAAATGAGTTCCAAACATCATATTCATATAGCTGTAAAAATACTTTCATCTGGATACTCCATATTTCATACTTCAAATCCCTCTGACCATTGAACATTGGTGCTCCATTCACTCTCCACATTTATACTCCATTCATAATGTACTCCATAATCTACCTTCCAATGATTAAACTATTTATTGAAGGATCGAATATGATACCAATTGTTGGAATACTCAGAGGTGGGGTGAATCAGTATGAGCACTTTATACCACTTTTAACCACAATATATATATTATTTCACGTTATCAACAATGTTCAATAGTTTATCATCATTGTACCATTTATGATAGAATTAAATATATATATATATCATAAGCATGTAATCATATGCATCATATCATAATAATCAACATCACATCAAGAACATAGTACAATAATATTTACGTGGAAACCCAAATGGGATAAAACCACATAATGTTTTTTTATATGTCAAGAATTCATTCATAGGAAGAACCAACTTCCAAATTCTCCAATTGCAACTGGAAGGAGGATACAACCCCCTATTTAAAGGCTCCAACCTAAAGCAAGCTATAACTCCCTCAATTATGTGGCTCCAACCAGAAGGAGGCTACAACCCCCTGGGTTCTTTGGCTCCAATCAGAAGGTTTCTACAACCACATAGTTCTCATGCTCCAACCTGAAGGAAGCTCAAAATCCCTGATTCTCTGACACCAATTCGAAGGAGTATACAACCCCCTTTCATTTCCTCATCCTACCACCCTAAAGTATAAGTGTATACCAACTATCACTACCACTGTCACTTCCACTTCCACTTTCACTATCCCTATCACATCAACATGTAACATGTCATTGTTTCCAACCTGTTATTGACCAACCTGTCCAACCAATCACTGTCTCATCCACAAAACCATATCCACTCACATCTACATGCAACTCATGCCAAGATCACCAAGAGAATATCTGAAACAATATTCTCAACATCACCAACACATGCCTCTACCAAGGATGTACAAATATCACCACATAATATCACGATATATGTGTCTCAGCCAAGTACAAACTTGTACCATGCATCAACCTATACCTCAACCTGTACCATAACAAGTGCATCAATCATGCACCAAACCGGTATCACCACATGTACCATAACAAATGAATCAACCATGTACCAACACCTGTACCATACCATGTGTCAACCATGTACATCAACAACATACCATATACAATAAGATATCATCAATGAAGTGCCTCAACCATATGAAAAGAATATGTGCCAAATGTGTACCAAACATATATCAAGATCACCAACAAGTGCCTCTATCAATGTACCAATACCAATAAAAACATCAACCATGCAACATGCCAACTATGTACCTTAAACAAGTGTCATATAGCTCATGGTATGCCTCAACCAACTAACATAAACCATGTGCCAATGTATCCAAGATATGTACCAGCAATGTGTCTCAACAAGTAGACCTCAATCAACATGCACCATACATCCAATGATGTTCCTCAAGTCATATACCAAGGCCCCCAAACACATCCCTCAAGCATGCTCCTCACGATCACCAAGATACAACCTCATAACACAATATACCAAGCCTCAAATAAGCACCATAACCTGTAACCAAACCATAAACCAAACCAACTACTAATGCCTCTAATCAATGTACCATAACCTTTTGAAGGTGTAGCATCAACAAGACATACCTTTCAAGTGTATACCATATCATAACCAAACAAGTAACCTTTAAAGCATACCTGTAGATGAACTAAAAAAAAATATACGAACCTATAGCTTCTTTACTAACCTCAACAACTAGGTACCAACATTCTTTCTCAATTCAGCAAGTGCCTCACTAGACAAACACTAGCTGACCCATGAGGATGCCTCACCTGATAGATATAGGACAACCTGTGATGGCCTCACTAGACAAGTTTGGGATGGCCTGTGAGGATGAGCTAAATTAAGGTTTCCTTAGGCTCTCTCGCTCTCCTTTGCAATACCATGAATCTCTCACTTCTCCTGCTTTGCTACCTCAGAATTGTTTGTCACAAACTAGCTAAAAGATTACAATACTAAACCATAACATTCACAAGATATATATTCAATGTAAGTGTGTTAGTGTACTTGGGAATGAATCCTTAAGAGTTATTTATACTTTTTCTAGGTAACCTCTTCCGTTAAACTTAGGGCTTCTAGAGATTTATTGTTGCAACCACTTTACCCTTTCATTCATTGACATGTAACCAACTAGGGCTTCTTGACCATTATTTGTGTTTTCTAACTTCATAAGGACATATCTCCCTAATTCTGAGGAACCATGTCATGTTTCAAATATCACCGGAAATGAAATGACGTGTACTATCCAAATATGATAGTATTGCCTACAATTACAATGTCCTTCATGACCAATATCCTCAATCAATTTCAAGTCCCATAACCACACCTTCGGGGATATATGTAGACTACATCAAATTTACCCAACTAACTCACCATCAATCTCGATCATACAAATGTCAATCAATTGTCCAACATCTATGGACCTCACCAAGGGTTGACATCAATCTCTAAGGGTTGTCATCAATGTCTAAGGGTTGATACCAATGACAACGAACTATCCAAACCAACTTTCCAAAATCCACAACCTTGTTTTCCTTTTGTTTGATAAAGGATATTCTAAAATATTATTCACTAGATAACTCACTCCAATTTCATTTCCAAGCATTGAGGTCCTTTGAGGTGTACATGTGCTTAAGGCTCTTGTGATTGGTTTTTAGTTCAAACTGATATCCCATCATATAATGTCTCCACAACTTTAGGGCCATTACAATTACAACTAGACCTAGATCATGAGTGGCATAATCTATTTCCTCATCCCTATGTTTACATGAACAATAAGAAATAACTCCCCCTTACATGAAAATTTCACCTAGATAGTTCTTCATTGCGTCTATGCATACGAACAAGTCTTTTTCCATGTCATGTAGTCTCAATATTGGGCCATGCCATCATATAGGTGATTTTATAGAGAGGTTACTAGTAGTACTTCATGAAATGTATTATAAAATCATCATACAAGCACATACATGGAAAAGAGAAGGAAGAGAAAAGTAATGGAGAAACTAACAATAGGTATGCTTTATTATTTCAATATCTCACCAATATAACACCACTTTCTTACATTCATGATCCCATATGTATAGTCTAAGTTAGTTATCAATTAGTTACAACTACTTTACTACCTTGGTCAGTCAACCCAACCTAGAAGTTGAACGACTTACAATTCAACTTGTCGTTCCTATTCATTTGATACTTGGTCGATTGGTGGATCTAGTCAACAAAGTTGACTAGGCCCTCCAATATCTCCCCTTCCATTAAATACTTATTTTCCCCAAAGAAGAAGGAGATTTAGACTCACAATTACAAAATATAAAATATTTACAAAGTTTGAGATCATCCAATATTGATTCTTCCTACTGGATTATGTAGGAAAAACTAAAGTCTTTCTCCATATTTCACCAAATTGTGTTGGTTTTCTATCTTATATTGGTGGATATATCGATTGTTCTTCATGGGTCAACATTATATATGATTCCTTGCTTGCTAGTGGTTGCTGATGTGTTTGATCGTCTACTGGATCTAGCACTATTGGTGATCAATCATTGGCTCTGGAACTGTTGGTTGGATTTGTTGGTGATCAACCACTAGCTCTATAACTGTAAACTTTTTTCTCCATCAATTGGTCAACTACTTTTTATGGACATGTTTGTTGTGTGTTGAAAGGTTCATCTATCGAGGCTTCTTCCCTCATTTATTTATTTCTTTAGGATTCCCTTTTCTTCTTAGACCAATCTATTCCTTGTGCTTCAGACTCAGGTGTCGACATCCTAGGTTCAATAAGTTGAGGTTGTGATGTAGATGTGCATGGGTTGAAAAATTCAAATATTGGTCTTTGTGGAGAGGGTACCTAATGTTTCGTATAAGGTATTACTTTATTTTTTGGTTGATTCAAGTATATTGTATGGATGTGCGGTGCAAGCTGTTGGAATCATTTTCCAAAGCTCTACCATTATTCTATCATGCATTGAGGTTGCACTTCTAATGACTTCATTTGTGATAAATATTCCATCTTTGTGGTGATTGGGTTGTCTTGAACTGTTTCCAAGATGGGATTGCATTGTTCCTCAGTTTGTTGAGGTTGTTGAATTATCTAGATCATGTGATCAGTAGATCTCACTGCTTCTAGTTAAACATTTTTTCCTTCTAGGATCCATTGTCATTCGTTCTCTAGTAGCTCTATCTCGACTTGTTTCTATTGGTTTATATGTTTTGTTAAGTCCTCGGAGGCATGAAGGTTATTCTGACAATTCTTCTTGTATGGAAGATATTTCATAAGAATGTACTATACTTTTAATCGTCTACATGTGGATGCAAAATATGTGGGACAATTACCATTACAATGCTCATTCTAGATTCCTCATCATTGAGTCCTTCAATATTTTCTTGATTTCTTTGAACTTGGAATATTCTATTTGTAGCTAAAGTTCTATTGGATTTTAATTGGTTGTGTTGGCATTGAGAGTCACCCTAATATTTCAGGAGGATAAGCCCAGTACCCATCAAAATGGTTGTGCAGGTAGGTTTATGAGTGGAGGTCAAATGGACAAAGCTCAGCATGAGAATGTTTAAACACAAAAAACTGGGCTAGCGATGCATAAGAAAATGAGGTTCTCATTAACTTCAGTCAGTGGTTTAAGGCTAAAGGTGATAAGGATGGATACTTAGTAAGTAAAGTGGACAAGTCTTCCATGGGCATCCGACCTTCAAGCATCTTGGTGCAAAGAAAGTCAGGCACAAGAGTACTCTTGACCTCAATTTTAAGATACTGAAATATATCAAAACAACATTATAATTAAACCTCCATTACAATAAAACTACAAAATCTCATCTAGATCATCCATCCACGAGCATTTCAACATGAGAGGAAATAGGACTATGAAAGAAAATACCAAAATAGATCATAACAACATTATGATCAAACCTCCATTACAATACAACTACAACATCTCATCTGGATCATCCATGCATGAGTATTTAAGAACAAGAGAAAACAAGATGATGAAAGAAACTGACTTCTAGTAATGAGAGAGTCTCGGGTCTCATACATAACTAGAGAACAACTCTACTATCAAACTATTAAAAATAGGTAGCTCTGCTCCACCATTGACCTCAACAAAATCTTAAACTGATTTATTATACTTAGATCAGTGGACAACCACTGGGAGAGTCATCTAGCCATCACGTCCAATGTTTTTTATGTGTTCATCCTTTTGTCAGAATGTGTCTTTATCCTTCTGTTAGACACAAGCTTAGATGGGCCTACAAGAATAAAGGTTGTCAGTTCTGTCTCCATGCTAGACCTTCCATGCCTTCTATTTATGGAGTGAGCCAAGGTTTCAACTACCAACTCTTATCCATTAATTGATTTTTCCTTAGAATCGGGACAAGGATAGATGACTAGGGGGTGGCCGCATGCTGCTATTGGATATGACATTGAATGAGCATGTGATTTCGAGGCCGTCGAAAGTAGTTTGGACCCACACCACTTTTGGCCCCAAAACTCACCACCTTCCGCTACGTAGCTCTCCCATGATACCATGGTTTAGATTTCGGCCCGCTCAAGGATTTTAACGCCCGACCATGTTGTGGCACCGAAATGAACCATGGTCGTTGATATGGTCATGATCTATGATATGGAAACACCTTCTATTTTAGTGCCCCTACTAAATTTTATCCACCTACCAACTATAACATCCTTCAAACTGCGCTTAGAGATGGTGCTAAATTAAACTGCACAGGGGATCTCTACTGTTGAAAATTGCATCCGCCTGTTTTCATGTGCTCATGTTAATCACCTGCAACCCTTGAAAACTTCATGTGATAACATTTTGTTTTCCTCCTTCAGTTGGTATTTCAAGTAGACAAGTTGGTGTATTAACTATTTCATAGAATCTATTTGATCGTCTTGTTCATCTAGTAAGTTGACCTACATATTCTCTTGATCTATTCTTAAGAATTCTTCCCATGTGGATTTCTTTTCTTTCCTTGATGTGAGTGTATTCGATTCTTTCATAGTGTCCTTTAATATCAACATGGTTTCTTTACTCACTTCACTATAAAAATCCAATATTTGAGTGTTGGATGCACAAGTTGGGTTGAAAATTTCCTTGGGATTTGTTCTTAGATATTCCTGTATTCTAAAGTATGTAAATATTTTATGTTTCTTTGTCTTTTCTTGCTAATATTTATCATGGATTTCCCTTTTCTTTGACTTGTGTGGTATCGATTTTGGTGTCTTTGGTGTTGGTTTCTAGGTTGGTATTGGCTCAAATGGTTTATGTTCTATTGGCTAGTTGATTGGTGGATTATTGGGATCTTGTGGAGTGGTGTGAATGGGTATCATTGGTGTTGTGGATTGTTCCTTTACTTGATCCTTCTACTTCGACTACTCTTATTCTATCAAATTTGTTGTCCACTAGTCTACCATACCTAGCTCATTTACTTGTTCATATTATTGTTTCTCCACTGGTTTCTTGGTCATTTCTTCCTCTCTTGTCTTTTTAGTTGGATGATCCGTCAATGGTTGATTGTCTATGTGCTACTCATGTTGCCCCATTAGGTCTACAAGGTTGTCATTTGTTGTTTGCAATGGTTTCTTGATGAATATAATTTCTCATTCCATTAGTTGGATTGATATCTTGAATCATACTATTGTGATTCATCCCTTGCGAGTGATTGTTGTTGTTCATTCCTTGGAACCAAATTTTGTTCCTCGTTCCTTTCACCTCACTACTAGTGTTGAGACTTTGAGGTTGATTATCATGAGAATTGTTAGGAAACGTAGGATGGTGGAATAATTGTTGACTATATAGTTAATTCAATAAGAAATTGAGGTTCCTTAATCTTGACTTTATTTTGCGCTACCATTTTGTTTTTGCTTGGTCTGACATGCTTACGTTTTCTTGTTATTGGTTGAGTCTTTGTAGAGATTGATTCTTGTTGGTGATCTTATTCTTCTCATTTTCTTTCTTCCCTGATTTCCATTTTCTTTTTAACTATGATTTTATGCTCTATAGCTAGGATAAGTATTTCTCCTGCTTACTCAATTTCTTCCACAAAGGAGGGTCCAAAACTCGATTCAAGAATTTGTTTCTTCTTGTATGCTTGCTACCTTGTTGGTGTACCTTTTTGTTTCATTTCTACAAGCACTTGTTGAGCCACATCATCTAGTTTATTTTTCATTTTGTTCTCTTCAAATTCGATATCAGTGATTCCCTGTAGGAGTTATCACCAATTGATTTTTGCAAATACCTTAGTGGCTTTGACTGGTTTCTTATCTTGTTCTAGATGCTTCATTTTAGATAACATTTTTTTGGTGAGATGACTAGGGTGTCTTTGTCGAAAAAAATGGTATGGCGTATAAGTCAACTTATTTCTCTTCTTCAAATTCTCCATTTTCAAGTGGAAAAATGATATCATCTGTTGGGCTCCAAATATGCCATATTTTCTACCATGTAAAACATCCATTCATAATCTATATTCTCTCACTCTTGATACATTCTATAGACATTATCCTGTCACTTACCACTACTTACATCCAGTCTACCTTGTGGTTAATTATTCTTGTTTTCTTATCTTTTTAAGTGATTAAATATGTTTTTAACATGATTTTATCGATGATGGTTTAATCCTATGTTTATATGTCCAAGAAACATGTACTTGTTCCGGTACTCACACTCCATGTCATATGATACTCACACTCCAAGCCATTTAGTACTCGTAATTCAGCTCATATGGTACCAGAATGTTCCAGAAATGTAACGACCCTCCTCGTTATGACAACAACTTTGTTAATAGGTGCAATTTTTTTTTTGAGTTAAGGTGTGTGCATGCGTAAAAGTACGAACTCATGTGACTCTATGTTGCCACCCGACAACCAACAAGACTGACCCGACAATAAGATGATTACGACCTTGTACAACACAAATTAAAAGAACAGGCGTCCTCCAGGAAGACGCAAGTAAGAAGAACCCAGACGTTGGCCAACCATGAAAAGACTCACGGAAAATCTCAGACCAATTTATCCCTTTAAATTTATTTATCGACGAGGTATCCAACCTTAAATAAAGTACAATTAGTTAACTGCAATCCCCATTTGCTGAAATATAAATACCGGTTTCACTTAGATTCACGAGCCTTAAAATTTTTATGGGTCATCCGTCATAATGCGAATATAATGAATTCACCATAAAACCACCCTATCTTTCACTATTTAGCTTCGTAAGCATTCTCGCATGTAACCAAACTTACTTAAGCAACCGCTTCAAGTAATCCATCATTTGTAAACATTGCAATCTTTAGGTTTGCATCAAGTTCTTTACACAACAACCATTGACAAGGTTTAAGGAACAAGAATCCTTCTCAATGTAACTTTTCTCCTTGGCATCATGCTCACCATTCTTTATGCATCAAGATAACAGGAGTTCAATCATAGAAGTAGCTCTCTATTTCATTTTATTATTTAATTTACTTCCAGCAATGCCAACAAGAGCTCATACAACTGTTGCAATTCCATTATTTAAATGCTCATAATGCGAACAAGAGCATAAACATGTAGTCCAAGACAATCAGCAACAAGATATTGATGAACTTAAGTTGCACAGATGGTAAGGTTGCTCATGCAGGTAAAAGTTTGGATACAAAAATTTCAACTTAACTCTCATTCTGTAGCATAAAAGGCAAAGTTAAACCATGCAAGAAAATGCCTATGATCACTTGACTCATCACAAAAATTATTGAACTTATATGGTTCAATCAGGGAAGGATGTATTCAACTGGGATGCCCAACAAGT
>SNQJ01S0072781.1:66870-79061 GCA_010110895.2 Picea sitchensis | reverse complement strand
CTCACCCAAGACTTGAGAATTTTCACATGGTACCAGAGCCTATTTCTCTAATTGAAATTTTGTATGATTTGAAATGGTAAATAAGTTGTGGGGAAGAATGGCTAGTAATGAGAGGATTTCAACAATAATTTTCAGATTTGAGAGTTTTGGCAGTAGATCTCAAAAATGGCATCAAATGGCGTCAGGTTTGAGGATAGAGTGGATGATGCCTCGAATTTCTTATCATGGAAAGTGAGGATTACAATCTTACTAGAAGAGAATGATCTCTGGGATATTTTCAAGAACATAGGTACTCCTCCTACAGATCCATCGGAGTTGGTAGTTCACAACAAGAGGAAAATGAAGGCTAAGTGAATGATGTTGGATTCCATAAAGGATCATATGATCCCTCATGAATCTAACAACAAGACAACAAAGGAGGTGTTTGATGCTGTGATTATTCTCTACCAAATCCATAACATAAACACGAAGATGGTGTTGCAGAACAAACTCATATCCATAGTGATGACTAGATCAGACACTATCATCAGTTACCTTATGAAGATCACCCATATCCGTGATCGACTTGCATTACTTGGGGAAAAGGTTGAAGATGTAGAACTAGTGAAAATGGCACTAAATGGATTCCCATATTAATGGGAACCATTTTTCGAAGGTATTTGTGTTCAAGAAAACCTTTCTAACTTTGAGAGGCTTTGGGATGACTATATCTAGGAGGAGACTTAGATAGATTCAAAGGATAGAAAGAAAGGTGGTGAAGAGAACCTAGTTATATTTGGTTAGTCAAATAAGGGTAGAGGTAAAGGACCCATAAAGGGTAAGGGAAAGAGTGATGAGTTAACCTCACAGCTAGGAAAGGAGGACTTGAGTAAAATCAAGTTCTTCACTTGTCATAACCATGGTCATTATGCATCAGAGTGTCCATATAATAAAAAGGGTAAAGGGAAGTGGAAACAAAAGAAGGTAGAATCCTATGTATAAACTCAGATGGCCGAGTTTTCTCCCAAGTTCAAAAAGGATTTATTTTTTATATCTTTCCTTTCTAGCAACACAATTATGAGGGATGCATGATATGTGGGCAGTGGCACATATCAACATATGACATCAACAAAAATGTTGTTCTATAATTTGAAAAAGAAAGACTCGGGACTATAAGTTGATCTTGGTGATGATGCTAAATACCTAGTAGCAGGAGTTGGTACTATTCCTTCTAGCTCAAGTCAAGTAGTTCTTTAGATTTTGATGATGTCTTGTTTGTGTTGGCTCTTTGGAATAATATTATTTCAGTTTTTATCATCGAGGATAAGGAATTTCTAGTTGAGTTTAGGAACCAACCACTCCTCATCAGGCCAAAGGATTATAGCATAGATACAACTCAAGTAATAGGGGTTAGAGAAGGTAATTCATACAAGTTGTAGGGTGAACCTATTTGAGACTTGGTGCATAATAGTGACAACTTGTGCAAGTTGTGGCACAAGAGGATGGGGAACCTACATCACAAGGTGTTTCCTATTCTGAGGAATATGGTCACAGGTATTCCAGAGTTCAGTATTGAGAAGCATGGTGTTTGCATAGGGTGAACTCTTGGTAAGCATGCCAAGTTTGTTTTCCCAAGAAATTAGTACAAGTCTAAGGGGATTCTAGACCTATTACATTTGGATGTTTATGGACCGATGTCAATAGCATTAATAATAAGAAGAATGTATTATGTTTCCTTTATTGGTGATTTCTCTCAAAATACTTGGATCTATTTCTTAAAGACCAAGGAAGAGGTCTTTAGTAGGTTCATGGATTTCAAATCTCTACTTGAAAACCAAATAGGGAAGAATATCAAAGTATTGACATCATACAATGGGGGAGAATATTGTTAAGTTTTAAGCTATTATTATAGTTATTTGCATTTCAATAGACACTAATAGTATAAGATAGGATCACTGAGAAATACACAATCACAAGAGACACATAATTTATCTCGAGAAACCCTCAAGGGGAAGAAAACTGAGCAAAAACTTCCTTATTATAGATAGCTAATACAATGCCAAGAGATAACTCAAACAAATACATAAAGTCCTCTCCCAAGAATGTGCCTCTCTCTCTCTCTCTCTCTCTCTCTCTCTCTCTCTCTCTCTCTTCTCCAACTGCATCTCTGAAATTTGTCTCTCAATGAATAAATGAGTGTGTGTCTAAGTGAGGCGCTAGCCTCCTTATTTATACAATTATGGCACGTGTGGAAGTGTCTCTTCACTAGCAGGTATGACTTCTCAATCTGGGTTGTTATAACCACCTTTAATATATTATGGGGCCTCTTTAATATACTGGGGCCGAATTCTTATTCTGCCTATTACAATTATATTTTGACCAATCTGCAAAAGGGGATTTGGTCCTTTACAATAGCCAATATGATCAATCCACAATGGGGATTGATCTAATGAATAATTCCACAATAATAATTAGAATACACTTTGTAGTTACATCATTTCAACACTCCCCTTTAACAAGAAGGGTATTCTTCAACAGCATCAGGCGAGAGAGAGGACAACATCATCAATAGAATCAGGTGGGTGAGAGGACATCATCATCAATATCATCTTGGAACATTGACTGGCGTATCTATAAATCATCGAAAGTTTTTCTCATCGACAACATTATCATTCTCAAAGGAATGAATCATCATCTGCATCAATATGGATTAGTATAAAACTAATACATCATCATCACAACATGAGGCTGGTCACATCATCACAGCACGAGGCTGGCTCATCATCACAATACTGGACTAGCTTTACGTCACAACTATCAAGCTGGAAGCACAATACTCGTCTTTCTTTTCGTCGCAACAATAAAGATGGAAGCACAATACTCGTCTTTCTTTTCGTCATAGCTATAAATATGGAAGCACAATACTCGTCTTGCTTTTTGTCACAACTATAAAGCTGGAAGAACAATACTCGTCTTTGTTTTTGTCACAGCTATAAATTTGGAAGCAAGGTACTATACTGGATTTACATCACATCAATTAAGCTAGAAGCACAGTGCTAGACATATCTCAACACAACAAATAGACTTTCTTTACGTCACATCGGTTAGGCTGGAAGCACAGTACTAGGCACATATCAACACAACAACTAGACTGGCTTTATGTCGCAGTGGTTAAGCTGGAAGCACAGTACTAGGCACATCTCAACACAACAACTAGATTGGCTTTACGTCACAGCGGTTAAGATGGAAGCACAATACTAGGCACATCTCAACACAACAACTAGACTGGATTTACGTCACAACGGTTAAGCTAGAAGCATAGTACTAGGCACATCTCAACATAACAACTACTCCCCCTTTCAAGGAAGGTCCTTTCAGACTATACCAAGCTTATCTCGAAAGTGCTCAAACTTTACACGAGATAGAGGCTTGGTCAACACATCGACAACCTATTCATCTGTGCTAGCGTACTAGAGCTTTATGGCTCCTCTTTGCACCATGTCACGGATGTAATGATATTGGATCTCTATGTGCTTTGACTTGTCATGGAATACATGATTCTCTATCATCTTTATGCAGCTCTGGTTGTCACATAGGATCGTGGTTGCTTCCATCTCTAGGTCAAATAGACTAGTCAATAACTTACGAAGCCATATAGCTTCGCAGCTCGCAAAACACGCAACAATGTATTCTTCTTCCACTGTACTGAGAGAAATGTTGGATTGCTTCCTACTCTGCCATGAGATCATGGATAATCTCAAAATGAAACAACATCTTGAAGTGCTCTTCCTGTCAGAGACACTTCCAGCCCAATCTGAATTAGTGTATCCACTCAATGTGAAATCATGATCTTCATCATAACTAATACCACAATCTAATGTACCCTTAAGGTACCTCATCACATGTTTTGCAACAACTAGGTGAACATGTATGGGTTCTACCAGAAAATGACTCAACGTGTTCACGGAAAAAAAAATATCTGGTCTGGTGTTCATCAGGTACATCAACGATCCAATGATCTGTCTATACAACGTGGCATCAATCAATTCTGATGAAGTGTTGACCAATAGCTTCAGCTTCATTTCCATGGGTGTATTCATGGACTTGCACTCTAACATGTCGAATCTCTTCAGGATTTCCACTGCATACTTCCCTTGGTTAAGGAAGATCCTCTCTGGACTCTACCATACCTCAAGACCTAAGAAATAATGCATTAGGCCAAGGTCTTTCATCTCATATTCTGAGGCGAGCCTCTTCTTAAATTCGGTGATGAGCTTTTCTTTTCCAGTTAAGAATAATTCATCCACATACAACAATAATATCACTGGCTCATCATTCATAACCTTGAAGTAGAGGTTAGAATATGCTTTACTCTTGGTAAAGCCCAAGCTCGTCGGGAAACTGTCTATCCTGCCATACCAAGCTCTAGGAGCTTGCTTCAATCCGTACAGAGCCTTCTTCAGCTTGCAGACATGAAACTTCCTGTCTTCAACTTCAAATCATTGAGGTTGCTCTATATACACTTCTTCTTTGATGACACCATTTATGAAAGTTGTCTTTACGTCCATCTGGTGTAACTTCCACTTCATCTTAGTTGCAAGGGATATGATGGTTTTGATCGAAGTGTATATGGCTACATAAGCGAATGTCTCTTCATAGTCAATGCCTTGCTTTTGAGAAAAGCCACGAGCGACAAATCTTTCTTTATACTTCTCAATACTTCCACCAGCAACATGTTTTATTTTGAAGATCCATTTGGAAGATACCACATCCTTGCTCTTCAGTCTGGGAACTATTTCCCATACATCATTCTTTATTATGGATTGGTATTCTTCTGTCATGGCATATGCCCATTCTTTCTTCTGAATGGCTTCTTCAAATCAAGTAGGATCTTTCTCTAGGAGATCACACATCAACGACATATAACTGGAGAATGGCTTAGGTATCTTCACCTGTCTTGTGGTTCCTTTGGGAACACCATACTTCTCTCCATATTGAATAATCTCTCTTTCCCCAGTAGGATTTATTTTATGGGAGATCGTCATCTGAGGAGGTTCTTGAAATTCTACTATGTCATGATCTTCTAGAATTTCCTCATCAGGGGAAGTTACGACTTCCCTCACTAGTTCTGGAGCTCTGGGAACCTCCCTCACTGATTCTGCAACCCTGGGGATTACGGGTTCCTCTTCATATACTTCTTCAAGTTGTCATCTTCTTGATTTCTTGAGCGTTGCATCTTCATCGAAGGTCACATCGCTACTGATCTCAATGTGATGGTGACCTGGTATATAAATCCTGAAGGCCTTGAAGACCTCACAGTATCCCACAAATATTCCCTTCTTTCCTAAGGGTTCCAACTTGTTTCTCTTCTCTTTCGAAATATGTATAAATACTGGGCAGCCAAATATTTTGAGATGGCTTACCTCTGGTTTCTTTCTGGTGAACATCTCTTTTGGGGTCTTGAACCCAAGTGCACTATGGGACAATCAGGTTTGTGCATATACGGTTGTCATTGTTTCTTCTGCCCAGAAGCACATAGGAAGATCTTGATCATGGATCATGGTCTTCACTGCTTCCATTATCGTTCTGTTCTTTCTTTCTGCTACATCGTTTTGTTGAGGATTTTAGAGAGTGGTTAGCTCCCTCTTGATCCCAACATCTTTGCAAAAGTTCACAAACTCTTTTGAGGTGTATGCTCCTCCATTATCTGACCTGAGTATTTTGATCTTTCTTTCGGAAAGGTTCTCTATCAAGGCTTTGAATTCCTTGAATTTACTGAACACTTCATCTTTTGATTTCAAAAGATACACCCAGGTCTTACGAGAATAATCATTAATAAATGATACATAGTATACATACCCACTAATGGAGGACGATGGCATTGGGCCACACACATCTGAATGAATGAGCTCTAGGACTCCTTCTTCCTTGTTGTCTCTCTTCGGAAAAGGGTTCTTGATGTTCTTCCCTTGTGCACATCCATTTCACATGCCTTCATGGTCAACCTTGAGTTTTGGTAGACCTGTGAAAACTTTGCATACATATGGTAGCGCCTTGTAGTTGATTTGGGCTAATCTTCTATGCCAAAGTTCACATGGATTCTGAATAGCGTGGGTCATGGTAGCTTCTGACTGACCCTTTAGCTTATACAAGCCACCTTCTTCTTTTCCAATGATGATTGCTTCTTTTAAGGTTTCTCCTTTAGCACATTGCCTTCTGTAGCCTTCACTATATCTTCCTCAGGGTTATTACCTGTGACCTGGAACAAGGTCAACAAAACAACAAGCAAGAATAATATCCTTAAAGCAATAGCACGAACAATCATCGCAGTAACTCCTTTAGAGCTATCACTTGTAACTTATTTGAAGCAAAGATTAAAGGTAAGGAATACAATACGAAATAATGTCAACACTCTCATAGTGTTATGATAAAAAATTCCTCCATGGAAGCCTAGAACTAACACACGAGGTTTATCCTCGGACCTGGAGCCTTGTCCTCAAGAATGAATGCTTTCTTTTCATCCAAGTCTCCTTTACTCAAGATGATGAGTGCTTTCTTAAACATGTCTTATGTACTGAGACACTATGCTATCTTGACAGAAGGTTGGGTTAGAGGATAAGCTCTATGATATCAACTTTTAATCCATCTAATACCTTGAATCAGATTTTGATCAAAGGTTAGAATGATGGTCATGCAACACTGATCAAAATAATGTCATAACAAAAAAAATGCATATAAGAATAATCACACCTGGGTTGCATCATTCCTCTGAATGTGTTGGATATTGAGATCCTTCTGGATCTATGACAAGAGATCCCTTCTCCTGCCAATACCCTTTAGATAGATGTGTTGAGCTAAGGTGAGTAAGTTGGTGCACTCAGATTTCTGAAAATCCAACTTTTACCCCCTCAAAATTGACCAGTGGATTTATGGACTGGTGCTTCTGGTTTTCTGGTACTTCTGGTACTCTGGTTTTCTAGTTTTTTGGTACTTTGTGAAAACTAGGGTTTCACTTTCCAAAAGATCTAGCCACTAAAAAGTTTCACTGAGGATGCCAAAGTGATCCTTGAGGAAGGGCACACTTTTCTAGATGGTTTTAGGGCTGAAATTCTTCACCAACAAAAATCCCTAATTTGCATGTACGACAACAGTGACGTTTTTCACTTTCTCTTGTGAAAGATGCTCTCTTCAGCTTAGCTCTGATGCCATGCTAAGGTTTAAGCTATTATTAAAGTTCTTTGCATTTAAATATACAACAATAGCATAAGATAGGATCACTGAGAAATACAGAATCACAAGAGACACATCATTTATCCTGGGAAACCCTCAAGGGGAAGAAAACCCAACAAAAACTTCCTTATTATAGATAGACAATACAATGCCAAGAGATAACTCAAACAAATACATAAAGTCCTCTCCCAAGAATGTGCCCCTCTCTCTCTCTTCTCCAACTGCAGCTCCAAAACTTGTCTCTTAATGAACAAGTGAGTGTGTGTCTAAGTGAGGCGCTAGCCTCCTTATTTATACAATTCTGGCACGTGTGGAAGTGTCTCTTCACTGGCAGGGCCGAATTCTCAATCTGGGTGGTTATAACCACCTTTAATATATTCTGGGGCCTCTTTAATATACTGGGGACGACTTCTTATTTTGCCTATTACAATTATATTTTGACCAATCCACAAAAGGGGATTTTGTCCTTTACAATAGCCGACATGATCAATCTGATCAATCCACAATGGGGATTGATCTAATGAATAATTCCATAATAATAATTAGAATACACTTTGCAGTTACATTATTTCAACAAATATACCTCCAAGGAGTTCGACGATTCTCACAAGGAGGTAGTAATCAAGAGGGAGCTAATAGTTTCGTACAACCCACAACATAATGAGGTTGCATAAAGGAAGAATTGATCCATCTTAGGGGCTACTAAGTCCATGATACATGACAAGTACTTTCCCATATTTCTTTGGGCAGAGGCATGTAACACAATAGTTTACATCAGAACCTGGTGTCCTCATAATATCTTGGAGGAAAAGACAATATAGAAGGAATTCATTGGTGTGAAGCCAGAGGTGAGTGATTTCCACATATTCAGTTGTCCAATTTATATCCATGTACTGATATAGAAGAGGACCAAGTTGAATCCCTCCAGCAGGAAGGGTTTGTTTGTGGGTTATAGTGAGACTTCAAAGACTTATAAGTTCTATATTATATAGTAGACAGAGACCCTAGTAAGCAAGGATATAAATTTTGAGGAAGACTTTGCATCCAGGAAGTATCATGAGCCTACTCCAGTGGTACAGGATGACGAGCAAGAAGATATAAAGTTTGAGTGTGGGTCATTAGTGATTTCCATGGAAGTACAATATCCTTCAGGTGAATAGAGGGAGACATGAACCCCTTCCACTTCTGTCATGAGACCTCAATGGTTTATTTAGACATTGAGCAATGCCAAGGAGCATGTTGAGACTACTAGGAGCACATTTAGAGAGAGAATACCTCCCAAGAAGTTTCCTAACTATACGTGTAATACCTTGGTTTTGAGTCCTCATATGAGTAATGTATTTTTGTTTATTCAATGAAAGGTCGGAGTGCCTATAAAGTTGAAAGGATGGAGAGCCTATCAATGTAATAATTTGAATATTAATAATAAAAATGCATCACTAGATACAAGATGGATAAGGACAAGATTTAGAGGGGGATATTATTTCATGAGAGAGGGGGATAATGGTGGTAAGTCATTTATTATATTTGATTCACCTATCTTKGAATTAGTTGGGAAAAGTGGTTCTATAAGCTACTTGAGGAGGCCATGTGGTACTTTATTAGATGTCATTATATAAACCATGATTTTGGTCGTTTTTGGGTTCAACATTCATTGTTCCTCATCCATTCTTGTTCACTCTTGTTCTTGGGGTTGGCATGGAAAAACAATTGCTATAGGAAAATAAATATTGCTTATTGGATGCAATTAAATGTCAATTATTCCAGGAAGGAATGGATTTCTGCGCATGAAAATGTTTATAGTTGTGAAATAACTATCTGCAGTTGAGAATTCTTTGAGTTTCCAACATTGATATTTCCTGACCAGTCACACTGAAACCCTAGAGAAGAAGTTGAATAGATTGGTGTACTACGTTGCAAAAAAGGGGGTTCATTTCTTTGAGTTGTGCAGGATGAAGGGGAAGAGAGTTGGAAAACTAATATTTTCTATGTTATTGAAAAAACTATGTGATATTGTTAGCCAATTGTTTTGTGTTTTAGAGTCGGCCTAGGACCCGTCCTTGAGGATTCATAACCTTGGATTAAGGGTGTCCTATTGTAGAAAGTTTATGTGCAACATAGCCTAATGCTCGGTGGAACATCCAACGTCTACATCCAGTTGGTTAATGGTTTATTTAAAGAAAGTGGTATTTGTGTCTTATTAGTAATTTTAGATTCCTCTCTGTATTAGTTGTCTATGAGGTGTGTTTATAATGTGCATGTTTATTTTGAATGTTTTTCATGGCATGTTGATATTTTCCCTTATATTTTGTCATGTTCTTGTTAATTTCATGCATTGGTTTCATACTTTATTAAATAATCAATATTATAAATTAAATATTTTCCCTAGAAGGAGAATATTTCAGGTTCCTCAGTCGGTGGGTACATTACATTATGGAATTGATGAGTAGCATTCTAAACTCTGAGCCTTCTAGTTTTCAGGAGGAAACAAACCAATAGGTATGGGAGGATGCCATGGTGGAGGATTTGCTGATGTTTGCAACATCGGATAGGTATTTCCACACAGGTTTAAATGTCTAGACGCATGGAAGTCATCCAAATCCTTCTACCTTGAGGTATTTTACTTTAATTAAAAGAATTATTAAACTAAATTAATTTTATAAGAGAGTTGATTTTTATTTAAAGAAATGATTTCATTAACATTAGTGAATTCGATAATGGACATTAATCTCAAGTGAGATGAGAAGTAATATCAATTGTTACTTGCTTTGGAGATAAGGGTTAGTTCATAACTCAATCTTATAAAAGCAAGGATAGGGTGAAGGAGAAGACACTTTTACACTTGATACATTGATACTGAGCAAAGAAGGACTTTTGCTCAGGTGATTGGATCACGAATGGCGATGATTCAAGGAGATGTTGGATAGGTGGAGGACTTTCGTCTAGATATCAGGTCAAGGAGAAGACATAATAGAGACTTTCACAAGTGGGTTTCAATAGATTGGAGATGCAAAAATAGGATCGTTCCATATAGAGTTGTCGTGCAATCTTTGAATGTGTGTATATATGTTTCAATGGAGACATGTGTGTTTATGTGGGTTTTCTTAAGGAAATATGCATACATCTCGAGAAATTTTTTGATTTTGATTTTTTTTGTATTTCTCTATGGGCCATTTTCCCTAGTACGAGAGCCCTTGTAAGCTTTGAAGTTATTTGAATGATAATATTAGTTGATGGGAAGAACATGTTTTTGTATTGTGGTTTATATTTTTTGTTTCTGGTATTACATCCTCTATCTTTATTTGAGTTGAATATTCCAACAAGTGTATGTTGTTTTTTTGAGCTGCTAATTTGATTCACAACAAGGAAATCACTAGATAACAAGATACCTAGAGCTGGAGTAAGGGGATTTAAAATGGTAGCAGAGAAGTTTCTATGAGAGGAAGCTATATCTATGATGTCATAAACATGGTCATTATGCATCAGAGTGTCCATATAATAAAAATGGTAAATAGAACTGGTAACAAAAGAAGCTATAAGCCTATGTAGAAACTTGAATGGTTGGGTTTTCTCCTAAGTTCGAAAAGGATTTCGTTTTTCTAAATTTCCTTTCTAGCAACGCAATTGTAAGGGATGCATGGTATGTGGATAGTGGGAAATCTCAAAATATAACATCAACATTAATGTTGTTCTCTAGTTTGAAAAAGAAAGAATATGGAGTATAAGATGATCTTGGTGATGATGCCAAATACCTAGTAGTAGGAGTTGGTACTATTCCCTTATACCTCAAGTAAGGTAATTATTTATATTTTGATGACGTCTAGTTTTTATCGGGTCTCTGAAAGAATTTACTTTCATCTTTGGTCCTCGAGGACAAGGATTTTGTAGTAGAGTTTAGGAGCCAACCATTCCTCATTAGGCCAAAGGATCATATCCTAGATACAACTCAAGTAATATGGGTTAGAGAAGGTAATTCGTACAAGTTGTAGGGTAAACCTTTTTGAGCCTTGGTGCATAATAATGAAAATTTGTGCAAGTTGTGGAATGAGAATATGGGGCACCTACATCACAAGGTGTTTCCTATTATGAGGAATATAGTCACAGGTATTCCAGAGTTTAGTATTGAGAAGCATGGTGTTTGCATAGGGTGCACTCTTGGTAAGCATGTCATGTTTTCTTTCCCAAGAAAATAGTATACGTCTAATGGAATTGTAGACCTATTACATTTGGGTGTTTGTGGAMTGACTTCAGTAGCATTAATAACATGAAGAATGTATTATGTTTCCTTTATTGGTGATTTCTCTCAAAAGACTTGGACCTACTTCTTAAAGACCAAGGATGAGGTCTTTAGCAGGTTCATGGAGTTACAATAGAAAATCAGACAATGGGGGAGAATATACCTCCAAGGAGGGAAGAATATACCTACAATAGACAATCAGACAATAGCAGGTTCATGGCGAGAAGAATATCAAATTTTTGACATTAGACAATGGGGGAGAATATACCTCCAAGGAGTTCAATGATTCTCACAAGGAGGTAGTAATCAAGAGGGAGCTGATAATTTTGTACAACCCACAAAATAATGAGGTTGCATAGAGGAAGAATTGATCCATCATAGGGCGTACTAAGGCCATGATACATGACAAGTACTTTCCCATATTTATTTGGGTAGAAGAATGTAACAAAATAGTCTACATCATAACATGGTGTCCTCATAATATCTTGGAGGAAAAGACAATAGAGAAGGCATTCACTGGTGTGAAGATAGAGGTAAGTCATTTCCACATATTTGGTTGTCCAATTTATATCCATGTACTGATATAGAAGAGGACCAAGTTGGATCCCTCCAACAGGAAGGGTTTGTTTGTGGGTTATACTGAGACTTCAAAGACTTATAAGGTCTGTATTATATATTAGAGGAAGACCCTAGTAAAAAAGGATGTAAATTTTGAGGAATACTTTGCATCCAAGAAGTCTCATGA
>SNQJ01S0072781.1:56303-66860 GCA_010110895.2 Picea sitchensis | reverse complement strand
AGAGAGAAGACTTCCCAAGAAGTTTCCAGACTATACATGTAATACGTTGGGTTTGAGTCCCTAGATGAGTAATGTATTTTTGTTTATTCAATGAAAGGTAGGAGTGCCTATAAAGTTGAAAGGACATAGATCCCAACAATGCAATACTTTGAATATTAATAAAAAAAATGCATCACTAGCTACAAGATGGATAAGGACAATATTTAGAGGGGGATATTATTCCATGAGAGAGGGGGTTAATGGTGGTAAGTTGTTTATTATATTTTATTCACCTATAATGGAATTAGTTGGGAAAAGTGGTTATGTAATATACTTGAGAAGGCCACATGGTACTTTATTATATGTCATTATATAAACCATGATTTTGGTCATTTGTGGGTTCGACATTCACTATTCCTGATTCATTCTTGTTCACTCTTGTTCTTGGGGTTGGCATGGAAAACAAATTTCTAGAGGAAAAGATACATTTCTTATTGGATGTGGTTAAATGAAAATTATTCGAGGAAGGAATGGATGTCTGTCTGCATGAAAATGTTTGTAGTTGTGAAAGAACTATCCATAGTTGAGATTCCTTGGAGTTTCCATAATTGATATTTCCTGACCAATCATACTGGAACCCTAGAGAAGAGGTTGAATAAATTGAGGTATTACGTATCAAATAAGGGGGTTCATTTCTTTGGGTTGTGCATGATGAAGGGGAAGAGAGTTGGAAAACTAATATTTTCTATGTGGTTGATAAAACTATGAGAGATTGCTAGTCGATTGTTTTGTGTTTTAGAGTAGGCCTAGGACCTGTCCTTGTGGATTCATAGCCTCAAGTCAAGGGTGGCCTATTGTATAAATTTTATGTGTAATAGAGCCTAATTTTGGGTGGAACATCCAACATCTACATCCAATTGGTTAATGGTTTTTTAAAGAAAGTGATCTCTGTGTTTTCTTTGTAATTTTATATTCCTTCATGTATTGGTTATCTCTTATGTGTGTTTATAACGTGCATGTTTATTTTTAATGTTGTGCATGGAATGTTAATATTTTCCCTTATAGTTTATCATATTCTTGTTAATTTCATGCATTGGTTTCATGCTTCTTTATTAAATAATCAATATCATAAATTCAAAATTTTCCCTAGAAGGAAAATATTTGAGGTACCTAGATCGGTGGGTACATTGCATTATGGAATTGACGAGTAGCATTCTAAATTCTCAGCTTTCTAGTTTTCAAGAGGGAAAAAACCAATAGGTATGGGGGGATGCCATGGTGGAGGAGTTGTTGATGTTTGTAGCATTGGATAGGTATTTCCACACAGGTCTAAATTCATAGACATGTTGAAGTCCTCCACATCCTTTTACCTTGAGGTCATTTACTTTAATTAAGGGTATTATTAAATTGAATTTATTTGATAAGAGAGTTGATTTTTGTTTAAAGAAATTATTTAATTAGAATTAGTGAATTAAATAATGGTCATTAATCTCAAGTGAGTTGAGAAGTAATCTCAATCGTTACTCACTTTGGAGATAAGGGTTAGGTCATAACTCAAACTTATAAAAGAAAGGCTAGGGTGAAGGAGAAGACACTTTTACACTTGATACACTGATACAAAGCAAAGAAGGAATTTTGCTCAGGGGATTGGGTCACAAATAACTATGATTCAAGGAGATGTTTGATAGGTGGAAAAGGAATTCCATCTAGAGATGAGGTTAGGGAGAAGACATAATAGAGACATTCGCAAGTGGGTTTCAATAGATTGGAGCCACAACAATAGGATCATTCCATAAAAAGTTTTCATACAGTATTTGAGTGTGTGTATGTATGTTTCAGTGGAGACATGCACATTTACGTGGGTTTTCTTAAGGAAATGTGCATACATCTTGAGAATCGTGAAATACAAAGGTCATACAAAAAATCATGAGTTGCTAGGGTTTGCAAATATATATTTTTTATTTTTTGTATTTCTCTCTGGGCCATTTTCACAGGTACGAGAGCCCTTGTAAGATTTGAAGTTATTTGAATGATAATATTAGCTGATGGGCATAATTTACTTTTTTATTGTGGTTGATTTTTTTGGTTTATGGTATTACATCCACTACCTTTATTTGATTTGAATATTCCAACAAGTGTATGTTGTTTTTGTGAGTTTCTTATTTGATTCACAATAAGGAAATCACTAGATAACAAGATACCTAGGGTTGGAGTAAGGGGATTTCAAAAGGGTATCAGAGTAGTTTCTCTAAGAGGAAGCTATATCTTAGATCCATAGCACTCGACAAAAATTATATCATATCTACAAGGATATCTTAGTAGATCCATAACTAGCAATCAAAAATCAAGGATTTGATTTCATGGAAACATCCAAAATAAAAAATCCATAACTAGCAATCAAAAATCAAGGATTTGATTTGATAATACCTAGATAGACCCAAACATCCTCTTAACTTGGTGACGTTACTTGGATTGGGTCATTCTATAATCACTTCAATTGTATTTCAATATACCTTCGCTCCTTATTTTGATATTATGTGTCCCAAATAGTCTACCTCTTCTTTTCCAAAGGTGAATTTTGAAATTTTTGTGTCAAATTGGTTCCTTTCTAAAAGGGATAGAATTTGTTCAGAGTATTTTATATATTTTCCCCATATTTTACTGTATATAAGGATGTTGTTTAAAAACACCAACACAAACTTCCTTAGGTAGGGTTAGAATACTGTATTCATGGTACCCTGGAAGGTGGATGGAGCGTTGGTTAACCCAAAGGGGAGCACCTTAAATTCATAGTGTCCTTCATGAGTACATAAAGTTTTCTTTGCCACATATTCTTTCCCGACTCCAATTTGGTAGTAACCTGATCTCATATATAATTTTTAAAGACATCTAACTCCATGAAGCTCATTCAACATTTCATCAGTGGAAGGAATAGGCAATTTATTTTTGGTTGTAATTTTATTCAATCCTCTGTAATCTATACATAATATGAAAGACATGTCTTTCTTCCAAACTAGAATTATGAAATCTAAATAGGGGCTTCTACTTTTGAGATAATCCCACATTTCATGAGGTCTTGAACTTTTCTCTCGATCTCTATTTTTTGGTGGTGTGGTATCGATAGGGCTTGATGTTGACAGGTTCTGACCCATATTTTACTTCAATTATGTGTTTGATTTCTTCTTTTGGAGGTAGATACAAAGGTAGATATTGAAATACCTTCTTGTGTTTTTGAATCAGTTCTTGGATCTCAGGTGGATCAGTATTAACTACTTCAACGACCAATATTTCCATTTGATGGAAATGTACCATGTATGTTGGTGCCCCTTTCTGAATTAGCTTCACCATTTGGTGGGAGGATACCACTTGATCTTGAGGTGGTTGAATACCATGTAACTTGTATCTTTCCCCTTTCCATATGAACTTTATAAAGTTTTTTTGATGGTTAACTAAGTAAGTTCCTAATGTTTGTAGCCACTAGAAACCTAAGAATAGATCTAATCCTCCCAAAGGTACAGTGTAAAATTGGGATTCCAGGATGTAGTCTTGAATGTGTAATTTAACATTGTGGAATTTTCCCATGCCTTCAATTTTTCTACCATCTGCTACCATGACCCTCATGCTGGGAATCAGGCACTGAAAAATATTTAATATCTTTGTGATATTTGTGTCAACAAAGTTATGAGTGCTTCCGGTGTTTATTGGGACCATTACATTGTTCTTCTTGATGTGCCCTTTTAATTTCAATGTATTTTATTGGGCTATTCCCATCATTGTCGATAGTGATACTTGTGTTATATCGCGACTATTTGGTTTCAAATATTTTTTTTGAGGATGCTCTAATTATTTTTCAACTGATTCGTCACTATAAGAATCGTCTTGTGCCTCACATTTATATAGCTTTTTGGTGTATTCTCTTTGAGACACTTATGTTTAGGATCCCATTTTTCACCACAATATTTGCATTTTACTTCTTTTATCCTTTGGGATTATGAGGTAGATTTTCTTCCCTCTCTTAAATGTGGTGGAAGGTACATTGAGTTTTCTCCATTTGCAATTTGAGGGGGATTCCATATTGAGTATACTTTATTGAATCTTTGTAGTGATGACCTTTCCAGTTTTTTCTCTGCAGCTTTAGCCTTACGTATTTTTGTCTCCATATGTATGATATCATGTAACTTTAATTTGTTCTAGATGTGAGGTTTTGGACTGGTTATATATGATCGAAATAGACATTCAATAGACAATTCTGGTACTCTTTTGGCTAGTGTTTCCATTCATAAGTGAAATCATCCATGTTTCCTTTATTTTGTAGTCTCATGAGTTCTGTAAAAAACTCTTCTTCTTTGATACATTGGAATCTTAAAAAAATATAATTTTTAAAGTTATTCCAACTTATCGTGTATGTGGTATTTTCACACCACATGTACCAGTTATAAGCATCCCCTTCTAGTTGCATGGATGCATGCCTAATTTTCTTTTCGTCATTACATATGCCATATATTTTGAAATATTCTTCGGTTTTATTAAACTAGGCTACTCCTAGATTTTCATTCCTGTCGAATTTGGACAACTCTAGTTTGGATCTCAGTGGGTATGCAAAGATGGTATAAGGAGGACATGAGTTATGAACTACTATACACCGATGTATGCTTGTTAGGGGAACTTCTATGTTAGATGTGGGTATACTTATTTGGGGATTGGGCCACTTAGACGAGGGAATATTTAATTGTGGTATGCTTGTGTTTAATGGGGGTATATTCATGTGTTGATTAGAGGCACTATAAGGGATTGACAATGGATTAGTAACATTTGAATAATTTTGTGGCGGGTCAACAATACCTTTTGTTATGAGTCTTAATAATTCTTAGTGATTTTAATCCATATTGGTATTTAAATTTACTTACTAAAGTTGTAATTGGCAAACTACCTCCTTCTTCTTAGTTAGTTGATTTAGTAAGTTGTCGTTATTGTAACAGTTTTATATCTTATATATAAAAGAGGAATTTTTTATGGAAAAAAGGTTGTTATTCTAGTCGATCTACTCCTGCAATAAATCATATTTTTCTTGCAATTTTGACATTTTTCTATTGAGTTAGTTTATTGCCATCATTTTGGTTACTCAAAGAGTCGTTCAATCTATTTTCACTAATTTTGTAGCACCACATAGCTTTCTTTTTAAATTGTACAGATCCTTTTGTTGATTGCCTTTAATTTTCTAGTGGATCCGTAAGAGTTTTTTTTTAATTGCAGGCTGTATGGACTGCAATTTGTACGGAAATTGTATGAATTTGTTTATTAATTGCAGATTGTATAGGCTGCAAATCATACGAATTTATGAAATCTACAAGTTGCCTATAATTACAGATTGTACAGAATTCATGGTATGGTGGTGACATCCACGGTAGCAGGCCTGGAATTTGACGGGCTATAGCTCGTTTTTTACCTCTCAGCCCGTATTTGACACTGGCTAATAAAATTTACACGTCATCACTAACTGGCATGAGAATTGTCTACCTGTCAGTTTGATGTGTA
The DNA here is from genome assembly GCA_010110895.2 of Picea sitchensis. NCBI lineage: Eukaryota > Viridiplantae > Streptophyta > Pinopsida > Pinales > Pinaceae > Picea > Picea sitchensis. Next base: position 61,346 of record SNQJ01S0072781.1, on the reverse strand, counting down.
ACCGCCTCCAATGCCTGTCAAAATATCTAGTGGGTATACGGGCTAGGTAGTAGGGATAGGTAGTAGGTACGACGTGGAAGGCTGCAAACTCGTCACTTGGAGGCTGGAGCGACTTGAACAATTCTGAATGGAGGGAGGAATCTATGCGCTTGACAACGCGTGCAGCGTACAAGATTAACTTCATTGAATAAAGACTAAGCCCATACCTTCATTGAATGAAGCTAAGCTTAACCTTATACCTTCATTGAATATACTCCATACCTTTACTGGACCTGTGGCTTAGTGTGGCTATCACTCCCGTTAAGCGTACACAGACTTTATGTTTACATTGAATATCGATGACCGTGGAACCGTCGAAGCAGTTGTATGAAATAAATTAATCAGCTACCCACGCTTGCGTGTCACCACAATAGACACTAACCCATCAATTCTGATCAGACTGAATAAACACTGCTTAGTACCTACAGGCTACTACCTAGTCTCCTGTTTAATTGCTCCTGTTTAATTGATTATTGAAAATTTGGATCTAGATTCGTCTTCACCGTTCAGAGGCTGGAGCAGTGGAGCCTGGAGCGTTCGAGCTCCTCCTCAAACCAACATGTGAGGGAAAGTGATGGTTCGCAGGTTCTGCCCGCCGCAAAACGCAATGCTGCTCTGCTCCGTTCACTAGGCAAGATAAAGGGGAAAGTTTAGTTGAGCGGGGTGCTATTTGAGATAATAATATTAGGGGAATAGTTTAAATAAACCAGTCCTTTTAGTATTATCCGTTACGAACTCAGCCAGTTCCTTCCTTTCGCCTGGTATAACATCTTCCTTCTCGCCCAGTATAACATCTCTATTTCTGGTCACCCAGAAAGGCATGGAAACAAGGAGCTTGAAAGGCTCCTATAGATTCTCTTCCCGCCCAACTACAGATTTGGTTAAGAGCGTGTCTTGAGGGGCTTTGCTTTTGGGTTGTTCCCCTCTTCCCTCCAGGCTCCAGGTGTTTTTCATAGTTGGTCGGTTTCACATTCTTGCCATATCCGCCAGTTTCATTTCCTTGATTGCCAAAGCAGAACATTTCCACAGCTCTTTGGGTGTTATCCGATCTTGGTCAATCACTCTCGGAGTGGTTCTTTCTCTATTTCCCGGCTTCATCTGCGCTTCTGTTCGAGCTATGCCTTCCAAATCCAAGCTATCGGACGACTGGAGGCGGTTGTTGTTCCAGGGCCATAACCCGTTGGAGATCGAGATCTATATCCAGAAGCATCAGTAGAAGCACCACACGTCCCCGCATCTTCTACCATAATAGACCGAAAGAAGACAGGGGCACAAAAGATGACGTGAAAGAAGACTAGAGTGCAGGTAGAAGGCCTACTTTCCCGCTTTCCTGCTTTCTTTCCTGCTGCTTCCGTGTCTATGGTGAAGTTGTGAACGTTTTATGGGTTTATAGTTTGTTGGGGGCGGTCGCTGAGGGAAACCCAGGGAAGGAAATTTCAGGCCTGCTCAACGAATCGTATCCAGCGGCCCGCCGCACAGGAAAATCGGTTTTCAACAACGGACTGACAGCACTGGTAAGTTTTCAAATGTCTTGTTCAATCTTTTGTCCGGTGTTTAGGCCATTGTCATCTTATTTATGTAACTCCAGGCCGGATCAACCAGTTCGATTCTTATGTGCACAATTTTTGTATAAAAATGAGGATCCTTAGAGTTGCAGGTAGTTAATAGAAATAGGCATTGAAATTATTTAAATCTAACCCCTTTCTCTCAAAATAGTTCGTATATTTTTGAGAGAGGTACCGACAAGATTAAATATCACTAAAATAACACGTTTCGAAGGTCTTGTCCTTTCAATAAAAATGAAATATCTCTGCAAAAGAAACTTTAATCTCCTCAAACCTCTCATTCTCTTTTCTTTCTGCAACCTATTACGATTCTCTTCTTTACTGTGTAAACGTATGTATGTTTCGCCTATACACGCACGACGAAATCTCAATATATGTCACTTTACAAGTCAACAATCTTTATGCCACTTTTTATTATTTTTTTTCGTTCTAAGATCAGTAAGAATGTGATAGAATTTTAGATATTAATTGACCTTGTAAAATTAAATTATATTATAAGAAGGTATTAGAAATTATTTTATATTAATAATAATTACTAGCACAACCACTAACTCGCGACTGGTGAACGCCGAAAGAGTTACGACCGATATAAAAATTCAAATTTTAAAATAAAATCCAGCTAGATAATGAAATTCTAACGGAGCTAGATAATTAAACTCTGAAGAATTTCAAAAGTTAATCATTTAAACGTGGCAATCATACAATGTTACAATAATTTTTAAATATGATTAGGTAAATGTTAAAAAGTAAACAAGGTAACGGATAAATTTATAAATGCAAAGAAGTTATCAACAATAAATCTGATCCATTGATTTTGGAGGATGACTAAGAATATACCAGCATCTTCATTGCATAACCATCAGATTAGAATCTAAGATTAAAAGATCATTAATTGTGCTACGAAAAGCAGTCGTCAGCCATTGATTGTTCTGATATAATTTAATATTTTTATTAGGTTATATTTTTAATATTTTTAACATATAACATAAAAAAAAATTGACACTTATAAATCTACATAAAATTTGAAATTCCAGACCTGCACGGGAGTGTACAATGGCAATCGTGGAAAGGGTACGATGGAAAAATGATGGCAGTTGACTTTGGTGGCTGACAAAAGTACTACAGACAAATTTGGTGGTTGGCAGGAGTATGACAACTGAATTGGCCGCTAGTGGCGTGGATCGTACAATGATGAAATGTACGTACATGATGTTTTATTATTTTATCTTTTTATTTATTTTATGTATATAACATTGTTCCTAACAATATAAAAATGTGAGGACACCCTATGAAGGATTGAAAAAACCTCCCCGATTTAGGCATCAATCTGGGCTAGAGGGGATAACCCTCAAACTTTTACAAAGATTAGTGGTCTAAGTTACCTCAAAGACAATTATATCATAAATAATAAAGAGAGTGATTGTCTTAAGTGTTTTTGATAAGAAAGAAAAAACTTTGGTTATTTATATGGCGCTAATAGCATACATGAAAACATATTGATAGTGCTCACCCAAGCAACAAATTGATTGTGCACACCCAAGCCCAATAGTTCAACAATAACCATATATCCTTGCACAATCTTGATTTTCCAGTGAAAACAAACAATAATTCCAATCTCTTCTGGCAATCAAAATAAGGAATTATAGTTTCTCATATCCAGATAGTGAAATCAATTGAGTTGACCTATTGATGTAGACAAGCTCCCTATTGCAGCAAAATTATTTAGACTCAATCTTTCCATGAAAACATGGTTACTTAGTTTTTCTCCTAGGATGATCCCTTGGTAGTCAGTCATATACAAATGGCACAAGATTGTGAGGTCATGAACTGGACTAGACAATCCCTTTAAACTCAAACAACCATGTATGTCAAAAAAACACAAGCAAAACGATTCACCAATTCACCATGTAAGATTCATCCTTGAAGATTCAGCGTCTCCAAGTGGAATACTGATATAAATAATTGAGGAATGTGTGCAAAGTATCCTACAATGAGAGGTACACATAGTCGAATCAATTACAAATTACAGTTTTTTCTTAAATTGTTGGTTTGCAATGTCACTTGGTCTATCAAACCTTAAGAGAGTATCACTGATAATTCGTGAAGGTGAAGGTTTGCGAGAGTAAGTTTAAAGGATTTGAGAGAAGTGGTTACTTCTACTCTGTCGTTCTGAGCGTCTTTCCCCTTGCCCTTCCATTTCGATATCTCAAAAATAAGATGGATGGCCGCACCAAATGGAAAACAACACAAGATGCCTACACCTTTTCACGAGTGATAAAAAGAGTCCCGATGAAAGAAGCAAGTCAAGATGGGCTCACTTTTTACAATAGAGTCGTTTAAGAGTTATTTTAATTCTGATCGCTTCACCTTTATAGTCATCGGCAGCTATGATCTATTAAGAACCGACATGCCTTTACGTTTATAGTCATCGTCAGGTATAATAGAAATAATTTTAGTTTTATTTTAATCTCTCATCTTTTAAATATTGACAAAATGTATATTTTTGACCAATTTTTTACTTTTAATGTGAGTTTCTTCTATCAAATTTTCCTCTCCTGATTGTGAATATTATATTCTTATTTAAAGAATATAATTTAATATTAAATATATTAAAAAAAAGAAAGGTGATTATCAATAATTAAGTATTGGTCATTTAATTTAATAATTTATGGATATGTTTTATTAAAGATAATTGCAATGTTAAATTTTGAATGGTGAAGGGTTTTTAGCTTATGGTAAATTTGAATGGAGGTTTACATTGCCCAATCAATTTGAATGGGCAAGGATTTCTATTTTGGGATAAATCTAAATGAATTTTTATGTCTATGGTGATAGTGTGAGGTGAATGTGAAGGGTACATGAGGTAAATTAATTTGAATGGGGAAGGATTTTTAATTTGGAGTAAATCTAAATGAAGTTTTATGCCTATGGTGATATTGTGAGGTGAATATGAAGGGTACATGAGGTAAATTGGAACAAAATGTAGTGTATTTGAGGTGAATTTGAATGAAAAAAATTGAACTATGGTGGAAAGGAGAGCAACTTTAAAATTTGAATGGTGGTTTTCTACAATTCATACATCTCATGTAGAAGTTCATTTTCTTATTTTTTTTTCTTTCTTTTCAATATGAGCACTTCGCCACATATTACAAAACCTCAACTTGTCAAGGAGAGGACTAGCAAAAGGTAGAGTCTTTATGAAGATATATAATCATTATAGAAAAGTAGAATAGATAGAGAAGTGAAACTCTAATCAGAGTTAGAAGCAATGCTTGATAACAAAAATAGATCCTTAGAAAACAATACTCAAACATGGATAGAGAACAAAATATTAGGATTAGAAACTTAGTTGTAGAAAATGGATGTTGGAATAAAATAAATCTAAAAACAAAAACAATCAACTCAATAAGGAGACGTTTAAGCAAATATCAACATAAGA
>SNQJ01S0072781.1:17304-28253 GCA_010110895.2 Picea sitchensis | reverse complement strand
TGTTAGTGTTACCTTTTTCCTTTCTATAATATATATATATTTTATTATTATTAAAAAATTTAAATAAATATTCATCAATTTACAACATAATGATTCGGTAAAAGTACACTAATTTGTCACTACATTTAGAATTATGTACGAGGACGACTTTGTATTACTTGTCAATACATTAGTTTTCCTTTATATTTAAAAGCGTATCAATTTTTTAATGTATTATATCATGTTTTTTTTAATATAGATGATCTTATCAAATCTTCTTATGTAATTGTTCATCATTTTAAAATTACAATTATCTAGTAAAAGCATATTAGTTTACAACAGTCTTTCATAGAACATTTGGCTAATTGGTGTATTATCTCTCAGCACATTAGTTCACCTCTATATTTAAAAGTACATTTACTCTATAATCAAGTGGATTAATTTTCAGCATATTAGTTTTTTTTGGTAGTGTTACATCTTTTTAACATATTAGTTTTTTTTCTATATTTAAAAGTACATTGGCTCTATATTTAGGTGGGTCACCTTTTGTGGGTAAGTCTTTTCCTTTTATCATATTTCCTTTTATATGTAATATAACGACGGGTGCACAAAGTTGGTTTTCTTATTTTGCTGTTACACGAATACAATCAAATATATGATTGTTCAATTGTTTACAAACAATAGAAATAACCAATCCTAAAATATAATAAAGAGTTTTTTTTATGGATTGTTTGACATTTCAATTATGGAAACATCATTATATGGATAGGTGTTTATGGTATTTGATAATCCTTTTCAAATAAAATGGAACTTCTCTTATATTTTTTTTTGTAAATTATGGGTCGAGTTTATTATGGGTCTCCATGTGAATTATTTTGAAATTGGTGAATTCCAAGGGGTTGGCATTATCATTACTTAAGATTGACTAGGGGCCATACATAATCGATTTAGAGGGACACCCACTCCTAGCAATATGACTAACCTCTGTAGTCACTTCAACTTGGACACTATTCATGCTACTAGTACTATGATATTGTCCCTAACATGTAGTTACTTCAACATAGCATATTTTTTGTAGCATCCCATCGGGAGCCATCCTTAAATGATGCTAGACAAGTAGGTGTAGTGTCTTTAGGCCCCGTTGATTCTAGACATGGCATGACGTCCGACCAAGTTGGCCATTTTGGCTCCAATCCAGTTGATTCACATCAATGCTCTCTTTGAAGACATACTTATTATGGGAGGATAGACACCCCTATGTAAGATATTTTATTGAACAAGATTAATATATTATATTTTTTATATTTTTATTAATAATTTGTATATAATTTTACAATTAACAAATATTTTGCAAACACAATTGTTAATAATTTGTAAGTGTCTTCTATATTTTAGCATGTACATATCCTATGAAATGATACAATTGTATCAAGGTGATAATGTACATATTCTCCTGAAGTTGATGTAACAATTGTTGTAGCGTGTAGGATTTGGGCACCTCCCACAAAATATTTATATGACTTTATCATCCCCATAAAGTTGAAGTCAATTTATAATTTAGAGATGTATATAATTCTAACTATAAATAAATTACAACAATTATATATGTCCTTGAATTAAACCATAATTAAAATCAAACCCAATATAGATTTGGTTATGGGAGCTATTATACTTTTCCTATATATATATGGATATGAATATAAATGATGTAATTGTTACATTTCATCTCAATTTAAGTCTAAGTAACCAACTTAATTTAAGTCTAAGTAACCAACTTACCTCTTGAATATTTTAATTCAATTTCATTTGTGGTTATTAAAAACACTTTAAGACTTTTTGTAACATTGTTGTGTGAAACAAGGGAGTTTGTTTAGCATTTGGTCGTTTTTCCTTGCATCTTGTATTGCCGACCCCATATGTTTGGTAGGTCTATGGATGGTGACTCATTTACTTCATTCAAGTCATCTCAAGTAATTTCAAAACCCTAAATGTGTTTGGTCTCCTCACTTCTTCCTTGTGCATGGGAGAGATTTTAAATTTAGGTTTGCAAGTCATCTCAAAAGATTTAAGTGGTGACCAAGACCACTCCTTATTTGATAGTTTTGTTGCTTCTTTACCAAGCACTCCTTTTTTCTTTTTTACCTTTTCTTTGTTGTTGTCCTTCTTATTCCTATTCTTTTTTCACATTGTGTTTTCCCTATGTTTTGCTTGGTGTTTAGTCTTATTGTGTTATGGATTGTCTTGAAAACCCCATATTTTTTGTTGTGTAAATATGGTGGTTCATTTATTCGATTTGGATAATCTCAAAGAACATAACCCATGGAAGATCATGCAAGTTCATTCTTTATTGACTAATAAATCAAGATAATGCAATATGATTCTATTTATTGGAGTGTTTCTATTACACATGAGTAAAGAATTGGAAAATGGTATCATATACCCTCAATGTCTCCCTTTAAACCTAGATTTGTGGTGTTGGTAATTTTCATTGGCATTTATTTGGTCATGAATGTATTAGGGAGTGCATCTCTTTTTAATAGGGTATAAATTTTAAATAGGTTAGATAGTGGGAAAGAGAACTTTAAATTGAAGAGAGCTATCTCTTATTTCTTTAGTTTTTATAGTTGTGGGGTTATTGTGCATTGTATCTGGAAATGGAGAAATATATTTGGGTATAGATAAGAGATTAAGGAGATGGACATATATCTAGAACAAAATAAGAAACTAATTTTTTTTTGTAATATGATTGAATTTCAATAAGGGGTGCTATTGATAACTACTTAATTTTTTTATTGGTCTGTCTTAGAAACCCCATATTTTTGTTAGGTGTAAGGATGGTAGCGTGTTTATTCCGTGTCACTCATTATCTAAGGTCATTCAAGTATACCATTGACTAATAATCTTACTAAATGGAAATGATAGAACCATAGTGGAAAGATAAACACAATATTTCATGAGGAAGTTGAGGATAAATTAGAGAAGAAAACAACCAAACCTTCTAGAAAACATATATATATATATATATATATATATATATATAAAGGAAATATATGAGAAATTGAATACGATATTAGTTGTCATTCTTTGGTTGAAACCCTCTAGTATATTAAGTAGGTCACACAGAACATAAACTAAAATGAGGTATGACACTTAAAATTTTGTAATGACATGGAATCCCCAAGATAAAATTATGTTGGAGGGGATCTCAGAAGATGATCTTTTGAAGAAAAAGTTTAGGGGATAAATTTTTCCCATGAACTAGTTTTCCATGTTTTTTTTTTTAAATGATTTTTCAATTTCTATTTTATTCATCCAAATTTTATAAAATAAAAGTATTTTACTTTGAAAGTCACCAAATTGTTTTAGAAACTATACAAATCCATTTTAAATTTTATTATTTTTATTAAAATATCATTAAACATTTTATGGCTAGTATTTTAAGAATTAAAAATATTATCCAAGCTTTATATAATATGGATTCTTAAAATTATCCTTAATCATTTCTAGTATCTTTTTACTTATTCTTAAAAATAAATAATTATTTAAAGAATCAAAATCAATTTTATCTTCAATTTGTAACATTTTCTTAAAAAAACCCAATATATGGTTTACCAGTTTCATATTGACACAACTTGCCAAAAACATGATTTTAAAATCATAGTCTACAAATTACAAATATCAAGTGTTCATATAAAAAAAAATATATATATAAATATAGTAAAAGTCATAAACTCCCAAGAACCAACAATCCATTCTCAACAAACACTTGAGCATTCTAAATGAACCATCTCAACTAATTAGTGGTGGTATTCATCAAGGAGCACCCCATCCATACTAAATATTAATTCAAAAATTTAAAAAGACTCCTCAAAAGACAAAAACAATTTCCCTTATCTTAGGTCATGTCTGAAACGAAGAAAACACTATATTACACACAAATTATTATTTCTTAGAGTTGCCACTACACATATATAACACACCAAAATTCCCTGTGATGGCTTTTGTATGAATTAGACTAGGCGGTGATCATGTCAATGGAATTTGAGTCAAATGAAGTTGATATTACTAAGGTTTCAACTTAATGGTATTTGAGTCAAATAAAGTTGATATTACTAAGGTTTAGGGCCTACCTTCACTAGAAATGAGTGTATAAAATATTTTTTTAAGGTCATTTTCTCTTCTCCTAAAATGTTAATAATTTTCAAATGCTAGAACAAAAGGGTTAAGATCTCTAGTGATTTTTTCCTTAAATTAAATATTATAATACCACAGTTATAACTTGGATTACAAGTATATGAAATATAGTATTTATTATGGTTGTACATTCTTTAAATAATTTTCCACTTGTTAACACTCACAATTTAGTTTTGTATTTTCTTATTCTGTATTAAAAATGTTACTTGTTATTTCTTATCATTCAAAAATATCTCTAATACTTAACATATAATTTGTATCCTTGGGACAAAATAATTTTAAGGTTGTATTTTGGATGTAAAAATAAAACACAAGTAATTGAAATAATATTTTTAGCTATTCCTATTGTTGTTATTTGAAAATTTGAGGTCATCTAGAGCATTAGTTTGCGCTCTCTTTATGTTAGGACATCTTAATGAAAAGAGGTAGGAGCAATGTTCCAAGTAAAAATATTTGGGAAAATTCATCTTAAAATATTTGGATGTAAAAGAATGAGCTGGTATGATAACACAAAATCAACATGTAGAGAATAAACACCATAGGCATCAAACATTACTACTTTAAGTAGACTGTTACATGAGGTCAACCTTTGGATCGAGGGGTCAAAATTCAAGAGGAGGTGTGTTTAATGTCATTTAATACATAGGGAGGTCGACCGAATTAAAACAAATTTGTTACAACATACAACACATATTTTTTTATGCAAAATTGGATTTTGTGGCATTCACTGTGTTTAAGTCAAGTACCTCAAGGACACATGGAGAATTGGTCTCAGGGAACAAAAACCAAGGCTTTTCCACTAGCTTGAGTTGTTCATGCGAAATCATGTTGAGTTGCATCCAATTGAGTGTCAATGAGTATATTTAACATCCCTATAGTCAAATTTGAAAAATAAACTTGGCATCATTATCTTCCCAAGTCTAAAGCTTCACAAATTTCATAGCTACATATTATTTTCAAAACTGCCATATTTGTCCAAATCAATAAATCATGAGAAGCAATTAGACATTCTTGATGAGTAAACATTACCAACATCAATATAAAATAGTATAAAAAATGATCAAATGTCCTTAAGGAGATTCAACTAAGTGTGACATTATAATTCTTTCTTAACTATAACCCCATTCATGAGTCGTCATCTCCTACAAAATAGTAGCAAGAAATTGCAAAATATGAAAAAAACACAAATTTCATAATTCAAATTATTACAACAGTGAAAGTTAGAAGTAATTTTTCAACTTATTAAATATCAAATGAATTTAACAAGATATGAAAAATTACTAAGTTAGAAATTTCTATGTTTACCTTCAAATTAAAAGGGACCTTCCTTTAATCAACCCAACCACATTACCTAACCTCTGATAACATTTGTTTCTTTAGCTTACACTTTCAATCCCTCCATTTCACGAAACTCTTCCTCAAATTTAGTGTTGTGGTTTACGGATGCATGGAATACGTGCCCAACTAACAAATAAATTACAAGTATTGCAAGTGACGTTGTGATTGTTGACCATGGGAGAGGAGAGTCCTCGGTGAAAGATTTTCCTATGGGATGATAAACATCATTTCCTAAGTGTAGAGTGAAAGAATGACAAACCATAAATGTAGATGGATTAATATTAGATTTCTACTCATTAATTTTAATGCTTCTCGAATGGATCTCCAAAATCAAGGGACATGCGATAATACATTATTTGTAACTAGAAGTCCATACATTATGGAATGCATTAAATTGTTTATACTATCATATGCGTTCACCATAATGGCATTCTTTCTAGCAAGTTGGCGTAGCATGCTTTCACTAGTGAGGTTGCATCAAAATATCTACTTAAATATATTCTCAAGAGGCGCATTAACAGTGTTTTATATTTTGCTAAGAAAAATTAATGATATATGACAAGAATAAAAGGACTTTCATATCTTAAAATATTTATTGTTTGCATCCAAGAATATTTAGTTACTGCTGAGAAAACTTGATGAAAAGTGAGAGTATTCTTATATTGTTAAGATATGAAGCATTTATGTCTAGTCATACATAAGAATTTATTCAGATATCAAAAATTCATGTCCATTCATACATAAGACTTTTAAATAACTTTAAGTTCTAATAAAATGTAAAAGACCATTCCTGAAAAAAAATAAAAAAATAAAAAAAAATAAACTCCTTTTCTATTTCTTAATGAAAAAAATTGTCCAAACAACACAGGAAAGGATAGAATGCACGATATTTATTACCTACATAATAGATTTTTCTAGATGTTAGAATATGCAAAACAAAGGAATTCCATATAATTTTAAATTGCCTTATATGCCCCCAAGAGCTTGAACATAAACATACTAGATAGTTGAGTCCCAATTCTACATTACAAGTATAATTTTCCTTCATGGGAACTGTTATGCCACATTTTGGTTGAGGAGTGATCATGTGATTTTCATCATATGAGATAGATATTTGTACAGTGAAATGATGATTCTATGCTTTCAAAAGTTATAATTTAGGTAGGAGCTCTACTTCAATTTACCACCATTTTCCCATCATGGACTATTGAGTTTGATTTTGGATATAATACTTTCACTTGGTTGTTTTTTTTGTTACTTTGGTTGGAGGAGGTTCATTTCTTCCTTGGAGGCTATGTCACAGGGTTCGCCGAACCTGACCCTTGAGGTTCGAAGTTTGGTGAACCTCAAAAAAAAGTTTAGGTTCGGATGAGGTTCGACTGAGGTTCAATTCAAGTTCGCTTTGTTCAATTCAACCAATGAAATGTGCCCTCGAACCTACATACAACCATCAAATGTGCAGTTGAATGTTGAGGTATCTCTCTGGGATCCCACGGGCTACAACTAATGGCACACATAGCTATTATATATATATATATATATATTAAATGTATATAGTCGAACCTGAAGTTGAACCTCATCTGAAAATTCGAACCCGAATTGAACCTAATCCTTTCCGAACCCAAACTCGAACCCGAACCATGTGACATAGCTTGGAGGTTATTAATTGTTATAACTCTTTTATTTGTGTGCTCCTCGTGATGCATACATTTCAACATCCTATTGGTCATGTGACATATTTTTTGGTTTGGTTAAGAGTGCCTCAAGGGAATTTGGTTATTTCATAATCAACATTTGTGGAGAAAGCTTCACTTATGTGCATGGTTGTATGTTGTTCCAACCCTCACCTAGGTAAATGTTGATGATATATGGAATAATTACTTTATTAAATCAGATAGGAAAGACTTGTGGCATATGAAAATAAATATGTTGCAACCAATCTATGTTTGTGTTTGAAAATGATGATGTAGGACTATAAATGGAAATATTAAGTAGTTTTCTCAACAACATAAATTGAATAAGTTGATAATTACCTTACACAAATATCACATAATCAGAAGTGGATCTCTTAGATTGTTGTTAATATCATCCTATGTAGAGTTTCATGTATTATTTCTAATCATAATAGTGAGGTTGCTACATTATTTTGGATGGCATAGTATGGCAATAGTTTTCTATAAAACTATTGAAGAATGCACACAAATAGAGAGACAAATAGCCTCACCCTTGGAACACACACAACAAAAGGATGATGGATGACAGGGATTATTTTAGGGGCTAAATTTTGCTCATGGGCTAATTTTCCATGGTTTACCCCAAAAAATGATTGACCATTCTAAAAATAATTCGCCCAAGTTCTATAGGATAAAATTATTTTACCTTAAAAGTCGCCAAAATTTTATACAAACTATATAAAATCCTTAGCAATTTGAATATTTTTACAAAAATATCGCCAAACATTTATAGCTGGCATATAAAGGATTAGTAACATTCGCCAAGGTTTCTACATTTTAAAATAAATTTCCATCCTTAAAATCATCCCTGATGGATGGCATGCGAACCATTGTGCTAGTGGAATAGATAATCCATCATACATTTCTTACCATTATTATAGCACTAAACTTCCACCATTCCACTGTCCAAATCACTTATAATAAGAGGATGAATATATAAAGGGCTAACTCAAGAATCATTCAATATTTGGAGTATCAATCACCATGGGAAAAAGCTGAGATTCATATATCCATTTCTTTGGTTGATGACTTGGTCAAGTTTTTTTTATGACATAGTTAACTATGTGTTTCTATGAACTTTGGAAATGATTGATCCAAACATTTTGTTGGTCGTGATGAGTATGTATATTTTCTAATAGGTTTACAAGAAAAACCAAGGAGTTAGAACTACTTAGAATAATATGCTTAACTTACTTAGATGTTTTCTTGTAAAATTGCTCTCCAAATTTACCCTTGGTAAATTGTGTATCTACCGTGTAATTGGGAAAACAATTACTTATGTAGATTAGTTAGATCAATAATGTAACAAGCTTGTAGTAGAATAGTGTGATCTAAACTTATTTAAATATTTATAGCTTGATGTGGAATCTTGTAATAGTCATCACTATTTCCATGCCTATCTTAAGAGTATGGTTGTTATACTTTTCACGTTCTTTTTAGGTTAGATCCAATCTTCTTCTCCTAGACACCATTGGAAATTCATATTGATGAACTTGGTTAAGAAGTTGAAGGGTTTCCTGTAGTAACAATATGGAGGTCTGCAATAATTACCAAGGTTCGAAATGCTTGAATATTCAATGGACCTAGTTTTTTCAAGCATGCAATTGAAGGCCATTTTTCCTCATTATATTATAGAGGAAAAGTATAATGCAAAAGATTCTTTCAAAGCACTACAAGGAACACCCATATTGTAATTCTTTCATAGATTGTTATCAATAGTTTCCTCAATAACAAATGTTGGAAAGTCAAAAGGAGGTTGATTTGGATTAATTGTTTCAAATTTTGTGAAGAGGAATGACTTGTTCCAAGGAAAAGGCCATCGCCTACTTATCTCTAATAAATTTTGGGGATGGATCAACTTATTTTTCGATCATATCTTGTGTTTATATAGGTGTTTGGGGTGTATTTTTAATGGTTGAGGTAGATGTTATGAGGTCAAAAAATACCAATACACAACAATGTGGTTTCTGGATTTTGAAATGCACAGTCTATGTAATGCCATTTGTCAAGGCTAGATGGTTGTGTTCATACTTGTACCATCTTGTTTTTTTCATTGAAATACCAAAGTAGATGGAAAAATATGATGTATCCCACATTCATTGGGAAAATTGTGTTTGAAGGATTTATAATCCAAAGGAGTCATTGTGTAATTTAAATGTTAGTGGAAGAGCTATAAAACCATGAGAAAGGATTTTCCTTTCAATTTTTGAGCCCACTATCACGGATGATTTTAAGGAAGGAAATTTATTTTAAAATGTAGAAACCTGGAAAATTTTACTAATTCTTCATATGCCAACTATAAATGTTTTGCGATATTTTTTTAAAAATATTCAAATTACTAAGGATTTTATATAGTTTGTATAAAATTTGGGCAAATCATTTTTAGAATAATGAATCTTGTTTTGGGAAAGACCATGGAAAATTAGCCCATGAGCGAAATTTAGCCCCTAAAATCATCCCTGCCCACTATATCTATATCAAATATCATATATGGGGATAAAGTAAGTCAAAGTGCAATGGTAATGTCCCATGGGCCCGGTGGGATGATACTCTAGGGCCTCGGTGACTCTATATCAGAGTATCAAATATCAAAAGAACAAAGTGCATGCACAATGCCAAAGTTCTGTGGGCCCAATACCTAGTAGGATAACTCATATGACACATCAACAACCATCTTAGATTCCATATCAACATCCATCTCAGAGCCACGTGGGTCTTAGTACATATCGATATACTAACATATCAGATACCAGAAGGTTGGAGAAGCATTGCAATGTTGAAGTTGTGAGGGCCTGATGCCCTGGTGGGTCGGTAGGTCGGTGGCCACATTAGTGCCACGTCGACATTTATTTCAGTACGATGGTATACATGGAGGCCAAACCATCTACCATTCCATCACAAGAAGCCACATCTGCACAATGGAATGGGTACTATATCATGTATCAAAATAATGGAAGGATTTTTAGCACGATGTTAAAGTTTTACGGGGGTGATAGGCCAATATCCCAATATCACAGTTTTTCAGGAAAGGTTCCATACCGTCATAATAGATATCGGTAGAATGGAGGAGCATGGTTGTGTTGAATCCCTGATAGTCTAGTGGCCAACGCCACGATGGTGCCATGAAGAAGGAACACATGGAGACCATGTGTGCGGGGACTGTCATATCAAATAAAAAAAGTTTGTTGGTGGTTTGGAGTGTTAAATCCCAAGGAATAAGTAGCCCAGTAGTGTGATATCCTAGGGAGGTGTAATCCTAGTGATTCCAATATTCATGGGAACTACATCAACGATCGATATCAACCCAAGATCTAATCAAATAGTGGTTTTATGTTGAATATCCAGTGGTCCTAATATGATAATAAGGATAGACAAAGACTGAGACCTGTTTAGAAGGATTTCATGCAGACTTATTTTCATGGAAAGAAAAGGATATGAAGCCGACCAAGTGAGCATATTATTTTTGTGTGTGGACAAAGATTCATTGAATAAAATCTATAAAAACAATTCCCTGATCATTTTGAAAGATGTGTGGTGAGGAGTTTAGTAATGAGAAGTTTTTAGTATTCCAAACCAAAGAGGAAGAAGCGAATTAATAAGAGTGAGTCATGTGAATAAAATATCAGAGGCTCTAAGATTTGAGGATATGCGTGAATGTGGAAGTATATATATATATATATATATATATATATATATATATGGCTC
>SNQJ01S0072781.1:6173-16875 GCA_010110895.2 Picea sitchensis | reverse complement strand
TCTAGAGAGGATAATGATGTCTACTGCAGGTTGGTTCCTACAAACATTTTAATTGTAGTTTGGTGTCTACGTGATCTTATAAAATAATTGTTTCGTGTTTTTCTCCTACTCGGGTTTCCACGTTAAATCTTTGTGTACTGTGTATTGTATGGTTGTGTATATTTATCATTAAATTCTTATAGATGATAAAATAATTAATTGAAAAATTCTCTGGATGGGGTGCCAATGCGGGACAAATGTCACCAGGAGAGGACATGAGGCGGCCAACAGGGCGATGGCCATGTGACAGGAGTGTGTCACACCCTCCCACCACCCTCGTGCATTAATCCAAACTCATGTAGGCCTAGGCACCATTACTCTTAATGCACCTGGCCTAAGCTCGTTGTCTTGTCGATGGCTCAGAGCCATGAATTGGAATTTACTTTGCTTGCGCATGCTTTCCTCCTTCAACACTCTTGACACCATGACTTCTATTAGGTGCATTCGCAGTTGTTCTCTTCCACGGCCAAGACTTTCAGTGACCTGCACTCCTCCCAGTTGCACTTCTGCTATCTTTGCTTCACTTCGACACTTGCAATTCCCCTCAGCATCCCAGGATTGTCGAGGCAAAGGGGGAAATCTAAGTGCATCTTAGCCTGATAGCCCAACCAACCGCGCGTGGTTCTCCGACCCCCGCTTGCACCATCTCCTAGCTCGTCACCTTATTCACCTTCCTCACCATATTCTCAGTCGTAGTCTAGACAAAGTCCTAACAATATCCTGTCCCTTTCCTCACCCTTCGCAAGATGGATGGAATGGTTTACAATCTATGAAAATTCGCTAGGTTTTAACCGCAGACCCTCATATGATTTGGCTCCCACCTTGCTTCTACTTCCTCCAGTTCCACCCAACTCACTCGCGAGCTTACCAGTCCATCCAGATATTTTAACCACTCATCCTTACCTTGGAACGCAACCAAAATTCCTTGGACCTCAACCGTGGCCTCATTCCTTCTCAGACTCAGTTCCAGGCTCACAATTGCAGTGTAAAGTTTTTAGACCCCAACCCAGTTTCAATCTCGCTGATTTTTCAGCCAAAGTTAAATGCCCAAACCCAGTTTCAGCACTGTTTCAGCACTATTTCAGCACTGTTTCAGCATATGTTTCAGCACAGTTTAAACACTGTTTTAGCATATGTTTCAACATAGTTTCAACACTGTTTTAGCATATGTTTCAACACTGTTTCAGCATATGTTTCAGCACTGTTTCAACATATGTTTCAGCACTGTTTCAACATATAAAAACTTAACAGAAAATAAACTTCAGAACTGAAACATGAGGATTCTGAACATCATTTTCAACGCAGAAATAAAATATCAACAGTATGCAAAACTCAGAAAATATAGACACAAAGATTTTCGGTCTAACTTTGACCTTGGAAAAACCCACAAGGGGAAAACCAGTGAGAGAGGGCTTTTTATTATTTATGAGCTTCTAAGAAATTTCTTTTACATCATATTCATCTTCATAAATTTACACAAACTTATCTGGACTTTCTTTCGCAAAATCCTTTTGAACAGTCCTGGAAAATGCTCCTTGATTTATGTCCCAGAAATTCGTACAACTATACGACTGCCCCAGCAATTAATGTTGTACGGACTATCTCGAAATTCATGCCAAAACTCTGCTAAGACTGTGTTAGAACCCTATATAATAGGGGATCAGTTTTCTGACTAATATGTATCTATCTCAGGCACTATGTGTTTGCTCATGACGCTCGACGAAGGCAGCAGAAAGCGTTCAACACTAACCCAGCATAAGATGAGTTCTTGCGCGCAAGCTTCAAAGCGAGTTCCCGTGCATTTTAGCAAAAAATGGTGGATTGGTTTGAAATGGTAAAAGTTTAATTCTGGTGGGCAAATGAAAATTTGGTTTGTTTGCCAAAAATTTGGCCCTTTTTAGCAAATTTGGCCCCTCGGCCTTTATGTAGAGTTGGGGTTGTTTATAAAAATTTAAATATTTTATCAAATATTTTCAGCAAAAAGTTATAGTTGCCTAGGGCCAACCTCCGAATGCTCGAAATCAAGAGTCAGTGCCATTTCACATACCAACAACTAACACACAAGACAACACCAACACCAAACCCCAAATCCCAAGCCTCAGGCTCACCTCATCGAATGACTACATAACTGTTGGCTGTTATAAGCACCTAAAAGTTCATTTCACCACGCGAATGTGGGATATCACCCGCAGAGAATCAAAAAATATATAAAACGCAGCGTTTAAAACCCTCTTCCAGGTGTTTGAATCAGCTGCAAGGTGTCAATTGCAGGCAGCCACGCATCTGCAGGAAAACAACATCCAAGCCAACACTCGAGCGCAAGGTGCCAAACACGAACATGGAGGCTCAACAAGTGAATGGAGTCTATCAAAAGAACGAACCCAATGTTACAATACCCATGCCCTCACATATGTCTAGAGCTGGACCTAGCTCATTAACAAGGCCTGCACAGCCACGACATCCAATGAAAATCCCTGCAGTTGGAGGATTAGGTGGAGCGGTTGATAGAGGAATGAATGCTACCTCCAGTCCATATGGTCGTCCAGCTGTTGCCTCTTCCTATCAACCACCTCCCATGTATTCAAACAAAGGACCAATTGCTATAAATGAGGCTCCTGCAAGAATTATTCCTATTGCAGCATTGAATCCTTATCTAGGCCGATGGACAATAACTGTTAGAGTCACTTCTAAGGGGAATCTTCGTCGCTATAACAATGCAAAAGGAGATGGAAATTTTTTATTTTTGATCTGCTAGACTTGGATGGTGGGGAAATACGAATAATCATGTGATTATGAACCCCAATTCAGCAGCACCACCGGCGACAAAGATAAATGGGAATGTTGAAGGTGTCTTTAAACATATGATAGAATCTCACAGCAAATTCGTGAGTTGGGTGTGCAGTTTGATGATGGTATCAACATACTGGTTTCTTCAGGAGTACCAGATGGAAAAGGTGTGTCATCTTCTGATGCTTTAGAGGTTGCTACAATGTCTGCAATTTCTGCTGCACATGGAGGTAATATTCGTTGCAAGAGCTCCTGGATGGTTAGATGTCATGGGTGGGATTGCAGATTATTCATGGAGCCTTGTTTTACAGATGCCAATCAGAGAGGCTTGTCATGTTGCTGCGCAAAGGAGTCATCCAAGCAAGCAGAGGCTTTGGAAACATGCACTTGCTTGACAGAATGCAAAAGGGGAAGGCTTTAGACTTGTGATGCAGTTTGTCTCATTTGGTTCAGAATTGAGCAATCGAGCTCCAACTTTTGACATGGATTTGACCGATGTCTTGGATACAAATTGTCCTATTACATATGAGAAAGCACATAATTATTTTGCACAGAACCCATCCCAGAAGTGGGCTGCATATGTTGCGGGAAAAATTCTTGTTTTAGAGCAAATCCCATTCAAATTACTAGGGGCATTGAAAAGATAGTAAAGGCCCTTGTTTTGGAACTCAAAAGTTTGTCAAAGGAGGTCAAAGACAGTGAATTGGCAGATGTTGCTGCAGTGAGTGCTGGGAATAACTATGAAATAAAAAACATGATAGCAGAGGCTATGAATAAATTTGGAAGTGAAGTTCTGGGTACTGCTGCCGAGGTAGTACTTACCAAGGATCCAACAACAATTGTAGGTGATGCGAGCATTCAAGAAGCTGTAAATAAAAGGGTGTGCTCTATTGAGGCTTGCTTCAAAGGTTGATGCTATCAGAGATACACTTGAAAATGATATGGATACCCACTGCGAGGTTTTCATTTAGATAGGTCAACATGCAAATATGGCTCGCTATGATTGGAAATATTTAGTTATTGATGAGAGACACGGATTTAAAAATTCCAACTGCAAATTGTTGAGTTTAATTCCATGTGTGACAAGGGGCAAAACAACCCAGCGTTGAGGAAATAGTTACAGTGAAGTGGCAGAGTATCCATATTTCGAGGAGTTCATTTACAGTGAACACCTGGCAGTTAGAACACAGGTGGCAAAGCATTCCTGTCTAAGAAGATTCGACTCCAGCCAGTCTTCAACAACCTCCAACATGTTCCAGATGTCGAGCAACAGATATCAAATTCAGTTTTCATTTATTTGTTGTCTTGTTTATTATGGGGGACCATCTGCTACAGATGTCAATCTGTGTAACTATTTTTCTATCTTTAGAAAGCAAAGTTAAGGCCCGAATCTTGGCAAGGCTGGGGGGATTTTTATTATTTATAGAGATGTAAAAGACTAGAAGAGGGTTCGACTGGGACTGGGTTGAGAGGAGAGGGTTTCGATCGGTGTGAGAGGTCTCAACCTGTAATTTTTATTTTTCTTTGCTGGAGTATGGGTTGTGCTTGGCCAGAAAGTTTTTTTTTTCTGTAATCCTTTAAAGACTGATCAGTAAAGGATAAGTTTTTCATAGGATTCCTGTGTGGAGATATTGGTGGTGTTTTTCCTCTGTTTAACGTTTTTCCTGTTATCTTTCAATTTGTTTTCAGTTCTTATTATCAGAAGGAAAGTAATAGAAGCAGAATTTATCAGCAAATACTCTGCCTCTGAGCTTTTGATGATCTTTATGTTTTCTGCTAAAGCTTATTTCAGGAATTCTTAGCTGCTCCTGTGCCTGGCTTTTACCTCCCCTACTTCTTCCTCAAACTAACGCCATCAAAACTTAAATCGATCCAATGTTTTTGCTACCTTGCCCTGTGTAAAAGTCTTGTCCAAATCTGAGATGTGAATCACTTTTTTAAGCGCAGACCCCATTTGCCCAATGGCCCTCCTTGTTGTCCCAAACTAACCATTTTTAAATAAAAAACTCCATATTTTGATTACTTTCATAGCTAGCCTAAAATACACCCCTTACAAACCAAGTTAAATCTAAAAGAGAGATCCCTCTTTGAGTCTTGGAGGGCTAGATCCAAGACTCGAAGTGGTTCGAGGTTACCTCTGTGATTGCCTCAGCAGCCTTGGGCAAATTACAGAGTGCTAACATTTTTGGTGACTCCACTGGGGACCTTCTCCAGAGCTGCACTTCAAGTTCAGTTTTGACTTCTGATGGTGAACATAAGCCAAACACCGGAAGGCTGTACCATTCACCTGGCGACTCCATTGTTCAAGATACCAAGATTCAAAGGTCGCAAACGACTTCACTGCTGAAGAATCCAGATTTCAGAGCCTTGATGATGCTTCAAGATGACAAGGTATGTGGAAAATCCTATATATTGTGAAGCTATCAAAGATTTCAGGGATGAGTTGGCAGATTTTCCAATTGAAGAAGTTTCGTTAACCACCCTGTCTCATTGTTGGAAATCGAAAAATTTTCCTCATGAAATTAAAATTTGTGTTCTCGAGCTGTTGGCTGAAAAACTCGAAAGGGATATTGAGCTTTTGAATACTCAGATTCAGTCCTATAGTTTCCAATCTCCAAAGCAATTTTATGAGAAAATCACGTCTCCAAAACCAAAAGATATTGTATCATCTTTCGATTTTCTGATTGATGAATATGTTGTTTGCAAGCATAAGTCTGAAATTGAACAGTTGCAGTCATGGTCTGATATTGAGGACATGAATGGGAAACTTATCCATGTTAAAATGCTGAAGGAATACCCGAAGAATCAATAAATAGATCATATATTTTTTGACACGGTTGCAAATTATATGGAGCTCTTTTTCAGTATAACTACTCAATCATGTTTTTTCTGCAAGGACTCGAGCCAACACCAGTTGCCATTACATATTTCAGTTTTTATTTTCATCAAACATGATGAGGAAGCCCAATCATGGGATCAACTGCTGGGTTGGCTTCATTGGCACTTTTCCATTACCTGATTGAAGCAGTAACTGTTAGTAAAGTAGGTAGGTAGGAATGTGCCAATAAGCTCAACAGTATGAGCATCTTTTCTTTTTTCGTCTCTTCATAGTTTTATTTTCAATTTATAGTTTGGGGGCAGCCCAATGATTAGTTGGTCGGTGAAATTCAGAGTTCATGGATTCTAGACACCTCCTTTGGAGCTATCTTCCCCAGGTGGAGCCTATGTTAGAACCCTATATAATAGGGGATCAATTTTCTGACTAATATGTATCTATCTCAGGCACTATGTGTTTGCTCATGACGCTCGGCGAAGGCGGCAGAAAGCGTTCGACACTCACCCAGCATAAGATGAGTTCTTGCGCGCAAGCTTCAAAGCGAGTTCCGGTGCATTTTAGAAAAAATTGGTGGATTGGTTTGAAATGGTAAAAGTTTAATTCTGGTGGGTAAATGAAAATTTGGTTTGTTTGCCAAAAATTTGGCCCTTTTTAGCAAATTTGGCCCCTCGGCCTTTATGCAGAGTTGGGGTTGTTTTTAAAAATTTAAATATTTTATCAAATATTTTCAGCAAAAAGTTATAGTGGCCTAGGGCCAACCTCTGAATGCTCGAAAGCAAGAGTCAGCGCCATTTCACACACCAACAACTAACACACAAGCTAGCGCCAACACCAAACCCCAAAGCCCAAGCCTCAGGCTCACCTCATCGAATGACTACATAATTGTTGGCTGTTATAAGCACCTAAAAGTTCATTTCACCACGCGAATGTGGGATATCACCAGTAGAGAATCGAAAAATATATAAAATACAGCGTTTAAAACCCTCTGCCAGGTGTTTGAATCAGCTGCAAGGTGTCGATTGCAGGCAGCCACGCATCTGCAAGAAAACAACATCCAAGCCAACACTCGAGCGCAAGGTGCCAAACACGAACATGGAGGCTCAACAAGTGAATGGAGTCTATCAAAAGAACAAACCCAGTGTTGCAATACCCATGCCCTCACATATGTCTGGAGCTGGACCTGGCTCATATACAAGGCCTGCACAACCACGACATCCAATGAAAATACTTGCAGTTGGAGGATTAGGTGGAGCCGTTGATAGAGGAATGAATGCTACCTCCAGTCCATATGGTCGTCCAGTTGTTTCCTCTTCCTATCAACCACCTCCCATGTATTCAAATAGAGGATCAATTTCTAGAAATGAGGCTCCTGCAAGAATTATTCCTATTGCAGCATTGAATCCTTATCCAAGCCGATGGACAATAAATGTTAGAGTCACTTCTAAGGGGAATCTTCGTCGCTATAACAATGCAAAAGGAGATGGAAAAAATTTAGTTTTGATCTGCTAGACTTGGATGGTGGGGAAATACGAATAATCATGTGCTTATGAACCCCAATTCGGAAGCACCACCGGCGATAGAGATAAATGGGAATGTTGAAGGTGTCTTTAAACATATGATAGAATCTCGCAGTAAATTCGTGAGTTGGGTGTGCAGTTTGACGATGGTATCAGCATACTGGTTTCTTTAGGAGTACTAGATGGAAAAGGTGTGTCATCTTCTGCTGCTTTAGAGGTTGCTACAATGTCTGCAATTTCTATTGCACATGGAGGTAATATTCGTTGCAAGAGCTCCTGGACGATTAGATGTCATGGGTGGGATTGCAGATTATTCAGGGAGCCTTGTTTTACAGATGCCAATCAGAGAGGCTTGTCATGTTGCTGCGCAAAGGAGTCATCCAAGCAAGCAGAGGCTTTGGAAACATGCACTTGCTTGACAGAATGCAAAAGGGGAAGGCTTTAGACCTGTGATGTAGTTTGTCTCATTTGGTTCATAATTGAGCAATCGAGCTCCAACTTTTGACATGGATTTGGTCGATTTCTTGGATACAAATTGTCCTATTACGTATGAGAAAGCACGGAAATATTTTGCACAGAACCCATCCCAAAAGTGGGCTGCATATGTTGCGGGAACAATTCTTGTTTTAGAGAAAATCCCATTCAAATTACTAGGGGCATTGAAAAGACAGTAAAGGCCCTTGTTTTGGAACTCAAAAGTTTGTCAAAGGAGGTTGAAGACAGTGAATTGGTAGATGTTGCTGCAGTGAGTGCTGGGAATAACTATGAAATAAAAAACATGATAGTAGAGGCTATGAATAAAGTTGGAAGTGAAGTTCTGGGTACTTCTGCCGAGGTAGTACTTACCAAGGATCCAACAACAATTGTAGGTGATGCGAGCATTCAGGAAGTTGTAAATAAAAGGGTGTGCTCTATTGAGGCTTGCTTGAAAGGTTGATGCTATCGAAGATACACTTGAAAACAATCTGGATACCCACTGCGAGGTTTTCATTTAGATAGGTCAGCATGCAAATTTGGCTCACTATGATTGGAAATATTTAGTTATTGATGAGAGACACGGATTTAAAAATTCCAACTGCAAATTGCTGAGTTTAATTCCATGTGTGACAAGGGGCAAAACAACCCAGCGTTGAGGAAACAGGTACAGTGAAGTGGCAGAGTATCCATATTTCGAGGAGTTCATTTACAGTGAACACCTGGTAGTTAGAACACAGGTGGCAAATAATTCATGTCTAAGAAGATTCGACTCCAGCCAGTCTTCAACAACCTCCAACATGTTCCAGATGTCGAGAAACATATATCAAATTCAGTTTTCATTTATTTGCTGTCTTGTTTATTATGGGGGACCATCTTCTACAGATGTCAATCTGTGTAACTATTTTTCTATCTTTAGAAAGCAGAGTTAAGGCCCGAATCTTGGCAAGGCTGGGGGGATTTTTATTATTTATAGAGATGTAAAATCCTAGAAGAGGGTTCGACTGGGACTGGGCTGAGAGGAGAGGGTTTCGACCGGTGTGAGAGGTCTCAACCTGTAATTTTTATTTTTCTTTGCTGGAGTGTGGGCTGTGCTTGGCCAGAAAGTTTTTTTTTCTGTAATCCTTTAAAGATTGATCAATAAAGGATAAGTTTTTCATATGATTCCTGTGTGGAGATATTGGTGGTGTTTTTCCTCTGTTTAACGTTTTTCCTGTTATCTTTCAATTTGTTTTCAGTTCTTATTATCAGAAGGAAAGTAATAGAAGCAGAATTTATCAGCAGATACTTTGCCTCTGAGATTTTGATGATCTTTATGTTTTCTGCTAAAGCTTAGTTCAGGAATTCTTAGCTTCTCCTGTGCCTGGCTTTTACCTCCCCTACTTCTTCCTCAAACTGATGCCATCAAAACTTAAATCGATCCAATGTTTCTGCTACCTTGCCCTGTGTAAAAGTCTTGTCCAGATCTGAGATGTGAATCACTTTTTTAAGCGCAGACCCCATTTGCCCAATGGCCCTCCTTGTTGTCCCAAACTAACCATTTTTAAATCAAAAACTCCATATTTTCATTACTTTCATAGATAGCCTAAAATCCACCCCTTACAAACCAAGTTAAATCTAAAAGAGAGATCCCTCTCTAAGTCTTGGAGGGCTAGATCCAAAACTCGAAGTGGTTCGAGGTTACCTCTGTGATTGCCTCAGCAGCCTTAGGAAAATTACAGAGTGCTAACAGACTGTACAGAAAACCCAGCATGAACAACTCGTTGAAAACCGTGCTATACGACCCTCAAAATTTGTGCCAAACTATACAGACTGTACGTAAATACACTCAGAAATTAATTGTAGCAGTTACCTCAATTTATGTGCCAATAAATGGTTGTACTAAATCCTTGGGATGCATGCCAAACTCCTCAGAAATTATTCCGCGGTCTCCCTCAATTTATGTGCATGAAAAATGGTTGTACGGCCTTTAGAAATCTGTACTGTATGGTCTGCATTAATGGTTGTACCTTGTCTTGATATCTGTGCTAGCTTGCTGCCTTGGGATGCATGCCCAGCTCTACAAATGCTGCCTCTATCTTCTCTAGATCGACCTCCTCTATTTTCTCTCTTGCTCTCTCAACAAGAAAATGGATGAACAACCCACAATGCGTGCGCCCTCTTGCCCTAGTCGACCTCATGAGGGAAGGTGAGGGGTTTTCTAATCCAACCGTTGAGATTAGATTAGATGGGTGGCTGAGATTTGGTGTATCTTCACTCACCCTCACTTTAGTCATAAAGTCACCTTTTAATTTGCATCTCAGAAATTAATTTGACTAGGACTCACATTAGGCACTTTCTCCCCCTTAGGTGCCTAGGGAAGAGAAACACTTTCCTTGGTACTTTATTTAATTAAAACTTTAACACTCCCTCATACCGAGGAAAGTGTTACTCACCACTCCAAGCTTGTCCTTGAAAAATACAAACTTGCCTCTGCCAAATGCCTTGGTGAGTATATCTGCAACCTGCTCCTCTGTAGATATGTATTATAGCTCCACAACTCCTCTCTAAACATAATCACGGATGAAGTGATACCGAATCTCGATATGATTAGACCGGTCATGAAAAACTGGATTCTACGAGAGTTTAATGTAACTCTAATTATCACAGTAAATCACGGTAGGCCTCAACTGCACATCGAACAATCCCACCAGCATCTTGCAAAGCCAAAGGGCCCCAGAACTAGCCTGACTAGTTGCCATATACTCAGCCTCTGCCGAACTCAAAGCCACTGACTTCTGCTTCCAACTGAACCAAGACACAACTATTGATCCCAATCCAAAGCAACACCCTAAAGTTCTTTTCCTGTCACTGACACATCCTGCCCAATCTGAGTCTGTATAGCCAACTAGACGAACTCCATCTCCTCTATGATAGTTGTTAGGACCTCACAATGTACCTTTTTGCCTATACTTTTTGCCACCATTATACTCTTGATCACCTACATTTAGACTCATACTATCACTTTATCTGATCATCTCAAAGGTATACAACGTCCCTTCTCATTACT
>SNQJ01S0072780.1:54808-69577 GCA_010110895.2 Picea sitchensis | reverse complement strand
AGGAGAAACAACTATAATAGGGGTGTCATTATTATATACCACTAAATCAATGGGGAGAGGATGTCATATCAATAGGATTATGATTAAAGAAATTAACAATAGAAACTTGAGTAGATGCACTAACAATAGAAACAAGAGTGGAGATACCAAGAATAAAGGAAGTGTGGTGGTTGTAGGTTGATTAGTTGTAGTAGTAATTATGTTTCTATCAATGTTTAAGATATCCTCTCTCAAAAATATGAATTAAAAAATTATTTTGTCTCATATAATTCATCACATTTAAGATATTGTAATATTTACTTTTATAATTTTATATTTTGTATCTATTTATGTTTTTTATCAATTATTATTTTGGATCAATTCCTTTAAAATTATCTCCTATAAATTGAGTATCAATTGTTTACCTAACTTTTTATAACCATTAGTGTATCAAAATGACACAAAATGAAATCCTCATGATTCTAAACATTTGGGATGGAATTCTACCACTAACCAATAATTAAAAAGGAATAAAAAAAAATGAACTTTTATAGAAACTTTTGGAAAAATCTACCACATTACCTTCCTTGTAATCATATTGCAAAATAAAAATCTATATGCTAATTAGGTAAAACATACAATTATAAATCATATTTAAACACAATTGATAAATAATAACTATAAATTATAAAATTCAATCACCTATTCTCTTAATTCTATTCAAACTATAGTGAATCATTAATTTTACCTCAAAGTTAATGACATTATTTTCATTAATTATAAATCATATTTAAACACAATTAATAAATAGCAACTAAAAGTTACACAATTACTTATTTTCTTAATTCTATCCTAATTATATTGAATCCATAAATTTCCCTCAAAGATAATGACATAAAATGAATTTTTCATGATTATCAACACTTGGTATGAAATTCTACAACCAACCAATAATTAAAATGGAATAAAAAATAATAAAAATTTATAGAAACTTATGAAAAAATCTATTACATTACCTTCCATGTCATCATAGTGAAAAATAAAAATCTATATATTAATTAGGTAAAACATACAATTGTAAATAATATTTAAACACAATTAATAAATAATAATTATAAATTACAAAATACAATTACATATTTTCTTAATTCTATTCAAACTATTCAAACTATAGTGAATGAATAATTTTATCTCAAAATTAATTACATTATTTCCATTAATGGCAAATCATATTTAAACATATTAATAAATAATAGATAAAAGTTACACAATCACCTATTTTCTTAACTCTATCATAATTATAATGAATCTATAACTTTTTCTTAAAGGGAATGACATAAAATGAAATCCTCATTATAATCAGCAACACTTGGGATGAAATTCTAAAACCAACTAATAATTAAAATGGAATAAAAAAATAATAAACATTTATAGAAACTTAAGGGAAAATCTACCACATTATCTTCCTTGTAATCATAGTGCAAAATAAAAATCTATATGCTAATTAGGTAAAACATACAATTATAAATCATATTTTAATACAATTAATAAATAATATTTATAAATTATAAAATACAATCATCTATTTTCTTAATTATATTCAAATTATCGTGAATCAATAATTTTACCTCAAACTTATTAACATTATTTCCATTAATTGTAAATCATATTTAAACACAATTAATAAATAACACTTAAAAGTTACATAATCACCTATTTTCTTAACTCTATTAAAATTATAATGAATTTATAACTTTTTCTCAAAGAAAATGACATAAAGTGAAATTCTCATGATTATCAACAACACTTGGGATGGAATTTTACATTCAACCAATAATTAAAATGGAATAAAAAATAAATAAACATTTATAGAATCTTAAGAAAAAATATACTACATTACCTTGTAATCATAGTGAAAAATAAAATCTATATACTAATTAGGTAAAACATACAATTGTGAATCATATTTAAAGACAATTAATAAATAATAACTACAAATTATAAAATACAATTATCTATTTTCTTAATTCTATTCAAATTATAGTGAATCAATAATTTTACCTAAAAGTTAATGACATTATTTCCATTAATTATAAATAATATTTAAACATAATTAATAAATAATAGCTAAAAGCTACACAAACACTTTTTTTCTTAATTCTATTTAAATTACAATGAATAGTCAACATTTTCTTTAAGAGAATGAGATAAAATGAAATCCTCATTATTATCAACACTTGGAACGAAATTCTACAACCAACCAATAATTAAAATGGAATAAAAAAATAATAAACACTTATAAAAACTTAAAAAAAAAATCTACTACATTACCTTTCTTATAATTATAGTGCAAAATAAAAATCTATATATTAATTAGAAAATATATACAATTGTAAATCATATTTAAACACAATTAATAAATAAAAATTATAAATTATAAAATACAATCACATATTTTCTTAATTCTATTCAAATTATAATTAATCAATAATTTTACTTCAAAATTAATAATCTTATTTCCATTAATTATAAATCATATTTAAACACAATTAATAAATAACAACTAAAATTACACAATAAACTATTTTCTTAATCATATTCTAATTATAGTTATAAATTATAATGGATTGATAAATACCTATTTTCTTAATTCTATCCTACCTATTAATTTTATCCATAACTTTTCATCAAAGGATTATATTTGATGAGACATTATTCCCACTATTTATTTCTTTTAAACCTACGATTGGTAGCTTATTCGTGCTTTTAAAAAGTTAACTTTGAAGCTTTTGACCTTCCCCACATATATATATATATATAATTGGTTTTTTTCATTTATATTTTAATATTAATTTATTGAGACTCCATAAATTGGAGGTTAATATAAATTCATGATGGAAGACAATTTGAACATCCCTCGTCCTTCAGGTGCTTCTATGTGCTAAGAGAGTCCGGGCTTCAGATTGATTTATGTTGGGCATAATTTTATCCATCCCATAATCACACGATATGACAAAAAGAAGTGAGTGAACCGTCGTAAACCCTTTTCTAAGTATGATGTATACAATCCATAGCTAAACAGTCATTAATTATTGATTTTACACGGAAGCAATTCTCACGCAACACTCAAGATAGTAACATCGACTAAGGAACAACTTGTATGAAACTGCATTATTTTACCCAGGCCAGCAGTTTCTAGACCCTAAAGAGCGCAAGGATCGCTTCTCGACTTTCCAAAACGAAATATCAGAGCTTTGACGTTTTGTAGGGGTTTGAAACTCCAATCGATCGCAGATCTCCTCTATAGATCTTAAGAAGGTGATGTGTCTGTCGAGATCAGAGTCCAGAATATAGTACCAAGAACAAAACGAAGATTGAGACAAGCAGAAGCTCTGAAATTTCAGACTGGAAATATTTCTTAAAATGGGAAATTGTCAGCAATCGAAACGTGGAATACTGTCGAGGGAGATCGACGAATAGTTCATAAAGATCAAGAAAGTCGATGGAAAAATCTTATAGTGCGGAGCTCCTTTCTTTGTTAAGGACCTGTTGATGGATAATGATGGCCATGCTGTTGTAGACTGTGAGACTTCTTGCCACCAACTTTCTCCAGAATATGAGCTGCTCCCTGGTCAGATTTACTTTCTAGTTCCAAGCAATAGCAGTGATGTTTCTTCAAATGATGGCGGCGTAATTTTTAACGAGAAGAGGCGAGAAGGATCGCTGAAGCCAGCAGGCGATAAGGTGCTTTTAGAAAATAATGGGGCTGTTAGAGTAAAAATCGTCATTACAAAGCTACAACTCGAACAAATGCTTTCTGAAAGCTTCTCTAACAGAAAGATTGAGGATATGATCATTGAGTTTCAGTCTAAATCTCAAATGATAGAGTCTGCTCATGAAAACCCGTATATTCTGGTTGGAGGCCTTCTTTAGAGTGCGTTTCCGAAGGCTAGGATGCAGTATGTTTTAATCGTGGCGGATTTCATAGTTTTAACTTTCGATACCGTTCCTTACAGAAAATTACCTTAATATATGGAAGACTTTTGTTTACATATATATACAGATCAGAGTTCAAAATGTCTGAGTGGTACTGATTGTAGAATTTTATGATTAGTTAATCCGTTTCTTTTTTTCTCTGACAATGGTTGTGAGTTCAGAAGAATATTAGAAATTAGCAGTCCTGGCTAGTAGAGAGCATTACATGCTAGCCGAGTTTCAATAAATAAAGAAAATAATTCACTATCTCATAGTGGAGTTTAAATATATATTGTTTTATATAGTGGAGATTAAATATATATTGTTTTATATAGTGGAGATTAAATATATATATTTGATTGTGTCAAAACCTGCAAAGCTCTATTCTCAGCCATCAAATACGATACAATACATACAGGGATTATTGTATATATCTAGTTGGGCCAGAAAACACGGATCTAATCATGGAAGCCTTTCATGGGATAACTTTGTCACTAAAATTCATAATCAAGAAGAGATTTCTTTATAAATTTTGATGCAACCCAGCATCTAAGAATACAGAAGACATAAATTCCAACCTTTCTTCAAAATTTGCAGTTCTGTCTTTGTTACCTACAATTGAAGACTACTATATATGGTCTTTCCCATGTAAGGACATTTCCTGTTTTCAAAGTTATCACAATACCATCTGACCGTTTAATAATTTATGAATAATGTTAGGGCTTCCTCTCCCCTGACTGGGATTATAGTAGCAATCGACGCCGGTACATTACTATGGATATGGCGTGCCATCGTTTCAGCGTACACAGAGATATATTAATAAGTCTATATTTTTCATTATATATTATCATACAGTTTACAGTATTTGTCGAGGAAAGATAATTTGTGAGTGCCTTGATTCAATTGGCTTTCTATAAAGGAAATAATTAAAAGCATATATCATGTTGATATTATGGCAATAGCACTGAGAGACTTTTTTTGGGGAGTGGGTAGAAACATTAGAATTTCTATAGAGGAAATCATGAAGGCATAGCGTGATAAAAAAAAATTATTTGAATCACGATGTGCAATATCTGAGTGCCCTACCTCATTAGCATAATTTCTATAATGGGAATCGTAAAATATAGAGTTCGATTGGAAAAACTTATAGTGATAACAACGCACATAACATAGGCATAAAATTATGTGAGTCTGTTCCACTCGAAACATAGGAAATAATTTTTTTTTTACGGTTACGGGCATCAAATATCTCTAATTATTTAAAAACACATTTTTTTGTCCATGATAATGACATGATCAACAACACTTATAACGAGTATTTTAATTAAATCCTGACCACAAAAACCTGAGTTCGTTTTTCTCCTTTAACGAAGGTCTAATTTAAAGCCTGGGTAGCGATTCAAACCCTCGAAACCTGAATTCGTATAGCTTTATTTTATAGCAAAGGAAAAGTTTAACCTTAACCATCTTGAGCCTATAGTTTAACTAAAATCATATTCGTTAAAAATCAACGTAAAGTTAATTTAATGATAATTTTAATTTGTAATTAATTAATATAATTATTTATTTTAATATATGGTAGATAGTTTTTGCCTTAAGATTTCATAGTTCATTATTAGAGAGATGTGTAATTTCTTGGAATTTAAGATGGAATTGAGAAGAATCAAATTTCTTTAAGTGAAAACTATTTTTAAATTGAAAAAACTTTAAAAAAAGTTTATACTCAGGAAAAATTGATCCCTTTCAACACATCATATATTCAAAGTTAAAAAAAAATTAAACTAATATAATTCAACTCATAATTTTTTTAAATAATTTTTTTTTTTTTTTTAAATTAATCTTATACTAAAAAATTACATTAATTACAGTAATTTTATTTGTATTTTATTTGATAAAATACAAATATGAAAACAAAATGTTGATTATGAATTTGAATTTAATTTTTATCATAATTACTTACCACCATATCACTTCTACAATTTCTTTGTAGTCAAGTGAAGGGAAAGATAAGATAGATCTCTTCATCTGAAACAAAATTTCCCATTAAAAACATTATGAATGATTCAAAGGTAAATAAGGATTTAATATATTATTAGTCTTCTCAATTTGATTTTAAATGATTCATTTAGTAATGCGATTAATAGATGCAAGTGAATTGGAAAAACTTTGAAACCAAAAACCATGTCAAAAGTACAATACTTTTACTACACCAATCCTCGAGACATTAACTTACCAAAGTTTATCATTGTAAAGAATTTAATATTATCTTTTCCCAACTCACCAACTTTATCATGGTAAATAAGTTAATATTATCTTTCCAAAACAATGAGTTGTTGTACTCTTCATTCACTCTAAGACTCCTATAATTCCTTAGACCTTAACTATGCCCATATAAAAACATATAAAAACTATAATAATATTCATAATTTATAGTAGTTATAATTATTATGATAATGATCATAAAAACAATGCTAACCTCAACAATTTTTTAATATTATAGTTTTTATTTTATTTTATGATCATTAATGTGATTACATTTAATAATTTATTATAAGTTATAAACCTATCATTCTAATGATTAACTATTAACTTAAATATTTAAATATTTTGAAATTCATATAAAAAAATATTAAATAAATCATTAAGTATCTTAGATTAATTAATAAAAAATAAATATATTATAAATTTATATTATAAAGAAATTTAATAAAAAAACTTATTTTATTTTATGTTTGTATATAATTTTATTAAATTCTATTAATAAAAAATAATATTAAATATATTTATAAAATTCTTAGATTAATTAATAAATTGGATATGTATTATAGTTATTTAGATTAACTAATATAATCCATGTTTTATATCTTATTAAAAAAATGTTTTTATATCTTATTAAAAAAAATTAAGATGTTTTTATTGATAACTTTATGTTTCAACATGTTTCATAAGATTTCATATGTTTTTATGTATGATGTCTTATTAAACATGGATTTATTTGTTCATATTTTTATTAAATGTCCTTGCAAAAGGAGATGTTTAATAAAAATGTCTTTTATTAAAAGACATCTTTCATGCTGTATAATCAAAATGGAATTATATTTTTTGTATAATTAAAATGGAATTATATTTTTTTTATATAGTTTTAGGAAAGAAAATTCATAAGGTTATTAGGATTTTAGTGATTCCATTTTTTGTATAATCAAAATGGAATTATATTTTTTCTATATAGTTTTATGAAAAAAAATTCATAAGGTTATTAGGATTTTAGTGCATAATGAGGAGAAATATAATTCTTACCTTAGAGTGTATTGATACGAGGTTCTAATTTTATAGAATACAAAATTGGCTTAGACATTTGAGGTTAACCAAAAAGAAAGAGATATCATTTAATCCAAGGAGTGAGCGCTTTCACCATATTTTGATGCAAATGAGTCTTGTTAATGAAAAAAAATCTTGATAATGGCACAATTAAAACTTAGAAAACTTATTAGTGCATTTTTTTTCAAGATCTTAACAAAACCTCTCTTCCCTTTGATGATGACAATTTGAATCTCCAGCATCTCCACCAAAATTCTTGATGTGTTAGCATGACAGATTATTAGGCATGCCTTCGTTCATTGATTCTCACTTCCTCAACAGATTTCTACACTTTGTAGTCCATATCATGAGCATTTTAAGTACAAGGGCTAGGAATGAATTCACCATGTCTCTTCATTCTGAAACCTTGATGGGCACCTTTCTCTCCATTTTACCAAATAGGGGTTCATGTTCTAGCTTTCATATCACTGACAAAGAAGCAAGGGGATTATGATCCCCCAATGGGAATAACGGATCACAAAAATTACCCTACTCATGTCGCAATAAGAAAAATAGGAAATGGGGGAAACTCGATTCAACACTCGAAATTCAAAACCCTTCTAAGAAATATTCCACTCAAAATTACAAAAAACAATCTACCCCTTCTTAGGAAATCGCTAAAGGTGCATATATTAGTTAATAGGGCCTCAATACTTCCCTTATTCTCACTTAGGTTTGAAAGTGTTGTTATAGGTTTGATCGGTTTGTCATGATTCCATATTTCCTAACCCCAAATGAATTTCATTATTCTAGTTTTCCACGTATTTGCAAACTCAATACGTCAGTATCAAAATATTAACAGATTTCCTTTGTATCCCTCACAAATAAATGGGACAATATCAATTCCTTTGAAAGTCACCACAGGACTGCATATCTCCCTCCTGTCCCTGAAGTCTCGTGTTCGATTTCCACTTGTTTGGTTGACTTCTCTATATTTATTCTAAATGCATAACACATTTGGAAATATGTCGACTTAACTCAACAATCACACATAAAGGCTCATTCAACAACCCCTTAAATGCATCAAACTAATAGGTAATTACACATGGATGTTCAATCACAATAAATAGCATTCATGAACCATAAAATGCATTCCATCTAACCAAAGCTTATACATAGAGCACAAACACAATCACACACAATGGGAAAGGCATAAAGATCATTTCTTTCATTAAGTCAATGTATGTACATGGATTCTTGTAATCACTGCTTACCTCTATGCTGGCCTGAATAATGTTTGGCACTTCTTTGGACTTGGACACCTTCTAACCTCCCCTTAGCCACACACACAGAAAATAAAAAAGGAATCTGAGCCGTCAATTATTTCAGATCCTAAACAAATTCCAAAAGATCAACAACTTATCCCTAGGATCACTCATATCCACGAATTCTACTAATAATGAAAATTTGTTTAGATGATTAAAAGAAAAACTAACAACAAACCATTATCCCCACTCTTCTAGAATTCATTAAAACATAGAAATTACAATAATTTCAATTTAAGGAACCCACTCCCTTGGTAAATTTAAAGACCCCAAGGCTTGATCAATAAGGTTTATTTTAGAGGGATTTTTTTCCTCCATCAGAATCCCAAGATATAAAATATTCATGATATCCTGATTATGTGTCTTCAAGTGCTTTATTCCTCCTAGATCCCAAACTTGATTTTGTTTTTGTTGTGAATATAATCAATTTTGTACTCAAATTTTACCATAAAGTTGACCATATTCTCAATTGACACGTGTCACCACTACAAGGGTGACACGTGGCATGATTGTACATGGCGTATAGTGCTAACATACGAGACCTTGTATGGTGACATGTGGTAGGCAGGTGATGTGCCATGGCTAGTTGGAAAAGTGACTTGGTAGTCCAAGCGAACCAGTTATGTGTTAACACGTGGCAAGGAAAGACCAATGAGAGGCTTCCACATGGCAATCTCCCATTGACCAATTATGGTTTATGTATATCAAAAGTTTATGGGAGTCGAATGGGGTCGAACCTACGAACTCCCATAACCTTACCTAGGTGCCTTTACTAATAGACCACACAATGAGACTTAATATACATATGGTCTCATATATATTTAAGGTCGTGTAAAAGTTTAAATGGTGGAAAAAAGGGCCAAGGGCCTAAGCCATTGACCCATATCACATGCAATGTATTATAAGTGTGGGTCGTAGATTTGTGGGGTTTAAAACATATACCATATATAGTATATGGTTATAACCATATATCCACCAAAAAATATAACCAAGCCATGAAACAAATGTAAAATGGCGGGGTTTGATCCTCTGACCTACAATCCAACAAACCAACCACTTAAACGTTGCACCATTGTTACCCTATGTACCAGAGATTCCGCCTTATTTAGCACTAATTTCCCACTATTTCACGTGGAGGTTCGGACCTACGATTATACATGGGTGCAAGGTCCAAGACATGAATAGATCCCAATGTGCGCACACTGTCCAATGCAGGAATGAATCTTGAGGCTGAGTATAGTACAAATTTGCACAGTTTTGCATGCAAGAAGAGAAGCCAAGTATGGTATTGTCTCGATATGCCTATCCTGAGGTATCTTCTTTTTTTGAGAGGAATTCAATGGTGGTGTTGTTTTTGTGTTAAAAGCTCATTTTTGGAAGTCTTAGTCCATATTTTCATTAATTAGCACAATAGTGCATCATTTGGCATGTAAAGAGTGTCAAATTGAGCCAGTTTAGAAAATGATCAATTTTATACCCAAATTTCTCAAAATTTCACAAGGAATTCAATGGTGAACTCATTCTTTAGGTATGAGTAGTGGAATTCAAGAGAGTACATAAAATTGGTTTTTTGTTGGTCCATATTGTAATGTAATTTGACATTTTGAGATGATGAAGAACAATCTTACTATATAAAGAGGACCTGAAGATGAAGAAATACATGTCATCAATATATGTATTTTGAGTTTTATTTCTTGTTGTGTCATCTCAATAATCTTTAAATTACTCATCAGTTTATGGGTTTTTGGATAAGGAGAACAACATCATTTTTCTGCATGATCAAGAAGGATGACTCCTCATATTGTTATTTTTCCCTTCAAGATGGAGAATGCTCTAATATGGTTGAAGAAAATAGAACTTCAGATGAAGATGTCCTTCATAAAAAATTAGTCTTACATTCCAATCTGGAGAAAGGTAACATGTGTAAGATATCTCCATAGAAATATGTGCACTTTAAGGAAGGAATGAAGACGTTTCCCACCAGTAAATGGTCTATGCATCCATGTTTTTCCTATGGAATTAGTATCCATGATATGGAAAAATATCCAAGAAGACATTCTATGCAAGAAAATCCATCCAAGAAGAAGGATAAAGGTAAAGGTCATTTATGAAAATAAAGGAAAAGGGGGAATGAGAGAAAGGAATTATGGTTCCAAGATGGGAACAAGACACTCTTCTCTTATTTTGGTAATAGTGGACATTAGATCGAGAAGTGTTGGACTCTTTATCCACACTTATGTCCAAAGAAGAACTAAAATTATGTAAAGACACTTGCAAGAAGACAAGCACAAACCCCAAATGAAGTTAATAATCTTACTCAAATATTTGATAAAAAATACTTCCTAATGTCTCGTCTTAACAAAGTGATATACATTGAAGAATGGTTTGAGGATAGTAGATGATATCGCAACATGACCAGGATGAGATCAATATTTTTGACTTTATGAGAATATGACACAGATTTATATGTAGGATATGGAACTAACACTATACAAACAATAAGAGGGTATGGATATCTAAGATTCCAACTCGATTCGTGAGTATTTCTGGGAAGAGAGCATATGTTATATGTTTAAGATTTGAAAGTAAACCTACTCTCAGTTGCAGCATAAGTACTTGTGTATTCAAGGGAAGTTTCTCTAGACACATCAATAGTGCTTGGTGTTTGCAAGGATAGGTTATATAGGTTACTAGGAAGAATAAGAGTGAGAGGAATTCTGTAAAATTTCTATATTTCCACCTTATATGTTGATAAGTGTGACGACCTTCTTTCGTTACGACAACTACTCTAATAACAGGTGCAATTTTGTTTTTGTGTGTTTAAGGTGTGTGCACGCGGGTGGAAGTAACAAGCACACTTGACCTTACTCCGCCACTCGATAACCAACAAGACGCAACCACGATGTTTATTACAAGAAGATTGAAGGCACACAATGAGTAACTGCAACAATATACAACCATAGGCATAAGGCGGACAACGCAAACATTTAACGACATAATGGGTTATGCACAGTAAGAACACAGAGGGAATAATCCAAGGTGGTAGAGTTTACTATTTCTGTACAGGAAAGCAGGGCTTTTAGTCTTATGTCTTCTCGAAAGAAGATTAGACATGCTCCTGGCCGACTGCTCAGGCAGAAACTAGTAACCCAACTACGAACGAGACGCAAGCCAGACGATCACCACAAGATGACACACGACATAACATAGTGACAACAAGCAATAACACCCCTAGACATAAGGCGTACAACTAGCAGCTGTAAGCAGAAAACGACACCAGGTGTTAAGCACAGTACAATCACAGATGGAAGAATCCAACAGTAGAGTTTACTATTTCTGCACAGAAAAGCAGAGCTTTTAGTCTTATGTCTTCTCGAAAGAAGATTAGACATGCTCCTGGCCGACTGCTCAGGCAGAAACTAGTAACCTCCGTCAGGTGTGTCGCAAGAGTGGAAACCCTGCCTTTAAAGGGCCTGCGACTCTTGATACGACACTGGATTCTATACACGCAAAATCACGCACAGACTTATACACTGAGGCTACTTGGGGAGTCTACCTCCTGCCTGACCAACAGTCCCGACACCTGGAAGGTTTAACAACCAAGCCCAACTTTATCTACAAGGAACAACACCCTCCATACAGTCTCAAAAATTCTATTGTACTTAGTCAAGTTTAATATACCGTAAATGTTTATTAATAACAGTAAAAGTTACCATAACACTTCCATGAAATAATAAACACCTTCCTTTTATATCGCCTATCCGGACCATGATTTTACCACTACAATACCTCTTATATGCTACCCCCACAACTTACAATGACCTTACAAGGTAAAACATTTCAATAAACACGAGGAGCTCACAATTCGATGTCCTTATGATCACAAATGTTCGATAATAATGCAATAAAATAACATCGTATTTATAAGTAACATCATAATTGGAAGTAACAATATAACCTCAAATTTAAAAATAGCATCACATTTAAAGGTATCATCATATTTGGAAATTACAATATAACCTCATATTTAAAAATAACATCATATTTCAAATAACATCATATTTAAGGATAACATCATATTTGAGAATCATAATATGACCTCACATTTAAAATGGCAAAATATCAAAATAACCATATTTAAAATGACACTTTTTAAGAATATTCAGAAATGACAAAAATAGCAATGTTAAAGAAAACAATAATTAAAAATAACATTAAATAACATGTCAATATATAGTAGGGCTTCTCATTACAAATATTGGTAATAAAATATTCGATGTTTTACCATGATAAACTACAATCAAGGGAAAACCTTTTTAAATCGGATAGTAAGGAAATTCAAGCATTGTAAGTTGAACACAACAACAAGGGCTTAATTGACAATATTACCAACTGACCCAACTGAAAATAAGAAGGTAAGCCCGGCCATATTATAAATCGGCCCTGACAAGAAATTTATAACATCCAGAAATTAAGGAAGGAAAGCAGAACAATTTCCTCATGAGGATATAAAACCAATTCCAAAATTAAGGAAACTTTATGATAAAAACAAAACCATTCTCGTACCTACACACAGTACTCACTGAAAATCCGCATAATTAACTACTCCCAAGATGCGCATGCATTTTAGAGTTAATAATTAATTAACTAATTTATTTTAGATATTTATTTTCAATGAGATGTGCATTCAAGGATTTACAGTACAAATTTTAATAAGCGCATTTGAATAAATCGCAACCCTTAAATATATCTGGGACAATCCTTCAAATTTCATGAGCAAAACAACCTTGAAAACAACTACAGAAACTTAGAAAAACTCCCAGAATAAGTAAACCATTCCACAACAGTTGCCAGAAGATAAAACTAATGGCTAGAAGACCAAACGGATTGCCAGGTTAAAACGATTGATGAGAGATCATAAGGATACAATCAGAAGGGAGCCAATTTATAATTGCATTTGATAATGGTGTTTTACCTGGTCATTTAATTAGAACTGGTGGCATTACAACAACCCACTTTACGGATTCCCGCTACTGCCCAAAATCGACCCAACGAGATGACAGTGGTAAAAAGGAGTGACAGAAATGTAAAAACGAAATGACAGAGATTCACAAACGAAAGAAAGCATATTATAAACGAAGTGCCCACCACCGAATGCCCATTGTACATCAAGGAGAATGCCCACATAACAATTGCTCATGGTATATAATAAAAACACCCATTATAAGAATTGCTCACTGTGTATAATAAAAACGCCCAATATAAGAATACTCACTGTGTATAATAAAAACGCCCACTGTATATAATATAAACGCCCAATAAACAATGTAAAATGCAGTTCATTCAACGCCCCACACATACAATGAGTCAACGCATTTACGACAATAAACCCAGCAGTAGATTCCACGGATTTTCGGCAATAAACTCTGCCTTACACACATGAAATTGCAGCAATAAAAATTAAGAAAAAAAAACGCAATGCCCACGATTTTACAAGACCACAGTAAGGAAAAACGAATGCCCAACGAATTTACAGGATCGGAATAGCATTATCCTCAGCGAAATATGCAGCAATAAAGAAAAACGAAATGCCCAATGAGTTTAAAACCTTCATGATCAATAAGCAAAACAAATAGCATTTGAATTGCCAGAATGGGTCTGAACCCTTTGGATCAATAAACAAAACATAAAGCATTCAAATTTCCCAACGAACAGAGTTTTCCTATCAACAGAGGTATAACATTCACAACGGTTACCCATTCACATGTAGATATGAACATCCATCCAAATGCATTCTACTCTACTAGAAGTAAAAATCATACCATTGCCTTTCGCTTGCTTCAGATGACGTCCCGCGCTCCGTGTCGCTTCCTGCGCTCCGTGCCGCTCCTGCTCGCCGACCGTAGAGACCTCATCGGTACCTCCTAGCCAATCGCTAGGGGTACTCTGCTTCCCCCTTAGCCCCTCGAGCCGCAAAGGGGCCACACAAGATCCAGAATCAAGACTAGCTTCTCAGCTCGCCTCAAAGGCTGAGCTACCACTCCAATACAGCTGAGAAATTTCCAACTCCTCACAAGCAATCAGTCAAGCCACAATCCGGCAGCGTAACGTTACGCTAGCCGTTCCCCCCTTCTTCCTCCAATTTCCCCTTCTTTTATAGAAATTTGAGACCCACCTACTTTCCTAAATCATT
>SNQJ01S0072780.1:31694-46001 GCA_010110895.2 Picea sitchensis | reverse complement strand
AATAGGGGTGTCATTATTATATGTCACTAAATCAATGGAGAGATGATGTCATATCAATAGTATTGTGATTAAAGAAACTCATAAGGAGGCACTAACAATAGAAATAAGAGTGGAGATACCAAGAATAAAGACAAGTGTGGTGGTGGTGGGTTGATTATTAGTAGTAACAATTATGTTTCTATCAATGTTCAAGATATTCTCTCTCAAAAATATGAATTAAAAGATTATTTTGTCTAATATAATTCATCACATTTAAGATATTGTAATATCCACTTTTATAATTTTATATTTTATATTTATTAATATTTTTTATCAATTATTATTTTGGATGAAATTCTTTAAAAATATCTCTTAAGAACTCAGTATCAATTTTTTACCTAATCTTTTATAACCATTAGTGTATATAACATAAAATGAAATCCTTGTGATTATAAATACTTGGGATGAAATTCTACAACTAACCAATAATTAAAATGGAATAAAAAAAATAATGAACATTTATAGAAACTTAAGAAAAAATACACCACATTACCTTCCTTGTAATCATAGTGCAAAATAAAAATGTATATACTAATTAGGTAAAACATACAATTATAAATTATATTTAAACACAACTGAAAAATAATAACTATAAATTATAAAATACAATCACCTATTTTCTTAATTCTATTCAAACTATAGTGAATCATTAATTTTACCTCAAAGTTAATGACAATATTTCCATTAATTGTGAATCATATTTAAACACAATTAATAAATAACAACTAAAAGTTACACAATCACTTATTTTCTTAATTCTATCCTAATTACAATGAATCCATAATTTTTCCTTAAAGATAATGACAGAAAAAAAAATTCTCATGATTATCAACACTTGGGATGAAATTCTACAACCAACCAATAATTAAAATGGAATAAAAAAATAATAAACTTTATGAAAAAATCTATTACATTACCTTCCTTCCTTGTA
Source organism: Picea sitchensis (assembly GCA_010110895.2). Classification (NCBI taxonomy): domain Eukaryota; kingdom Viridiplantae; phylum Streptophyta; class Pinopsida; order Pinales; family Pinaceae; genus Picea; species Picea sitchensis. Next base: position 45,031 of record SNQJ01S0072780.1, on the reverse strand, counting down.
ATCATAGTGAAAAATAAAAATCTATATGTTAATTAGGTAAAACATACAATTGTAAATAATATTTAAACACAATTAATAAATAATAATTATAAAATACAATCACATATTTTCTTAATTCTATTCAAACTACAGTGAATGAATAATTTTATCTTAAAGTTAATTACATTATTTTCATTAATTGCAAATCATATTTAAACACAATTAATAAATAATAGCTAAAAGTTACACAATCACCTATTTTCTTAATTCTATCATAATTATAATGAATGGATAACTTTTTTTTTTTAAGAGAATGACATAAAATAAATCTTCATTATTATCAACACTTAAGATGAAATTCTACAACCAACCAATAATTAAAATGGAATAAAAAAAATAATAAACACTTATAAAAACTTAAGAAAAAATCTACTACATCACTTTCCTTATAATTATAACATTACCTTCCTTATAATTATAGTGCAAAATAAAAATCTATAAGCTAATTAAGTAAAACAGACAATTGTAAATCATATTTAAACACAATTAATAAATAAAAACTAAAAATTATAAAATACAATCACATATTTTCTTTATTCTATTCAAACTATAGCTAATCAATAATTTTACCTTAAAAGTAATCACATTATTTACATTAATTATAAATCATATTTAAACATAGTTAATAAATAATAATTAAAATTAAAAGTTACACAATCACTTATTTTCTTAATTCTATCATAATTAAGATGAATAAATAATTTTTTTTCAAAATTAAGATTTCTATTTTACAAACTATGACATTATTGTCACTATTTATTTATTTTTAACTTACTTAACATTGAAACTTTTAATATTATTATTTTACAAACTATTACATTATTGCCACTATTTATTTATTTTTAACTTACTTTTAAGTTAACTTTGAAACTTTTGATATTATTATTATTATATATATAATTGGATTTTCTTATTTAGGTTAATACAAATTCATGATGGAAGACAACCCATAGCTGAACAGTCATTAATTATCGATTCTACACAGAAGCAATTCTTACGCAACACTCAAGATAGTAACATCCACTAAGGAACAACTTGTATGACACTGCATTATTTTAACCAGGCCAACAGTTTCTCAACCTTAAAGAGCACAACATTGAAAAGCGCAAGGATCGGTTCTCAACTTTCCAAAACGAAATATCAGAGATTTGACGTTTTGTAGGGGTTTGCAACTCCAATGAATCGCAGATCGCCTTCATAGATCTTAAGAAGGTGCTGTGTCTGTCGAGATGGAAATCCAGAATATAGTACCAATAACAAAACGATGATTGAGAAAAGCAGAAGCTCTGAAATTTCAGACCTGAAATATTTCTTACAATGGGAAATTGTCTGCAATCGGGACGTGGAATACTGTTGAGGGAGGTCGAGGAACAGTTCATCAAGATCAAGAAAGACGATGGAAAAATCATAAAGTGCAGAGCTCCTTTGTTTGTTAAGGACCTGTTGATGGATAATGATGGCCATGCTATTGTGGACTGTGAAACCTCTTCCCACCAACTTTCTCCAGAATATGAGCAGCTCTCTGAAGGATTTATGCAGATTTATTTATGGACTAGATAATTATTCAATCAAATAGTATAATAATATATTAAATATTAAATAATTAATTCACAATATTATAAAAAGAAGAAAGAATTGTAATTACACAAAAAGTTGTATTCACTGTTATCAATCTTGATCTTTATAACTGTACATAGCCTCATAGAACAAACAGTTAGCAACTGTACATAGCCTCATAGAACAAACAGTTAGCTGCTCCAGATTAAATGCTTACAACAATTGATTTTAGAAAACTTCTCATGCATTTTGTATACATTATTTAGTCAAACAATCTATATCTGAATAATCTATATCTAAATACTAACCGAAATAAAATAAAACAAAACTGTAAATAGATTGCATCATGTTATGTGAGAACAAAACTGCATCAATTACCAACATGCTCCCTGGTCATATTTACTTTCTGGTTCCAAGCAATAGCAGTGTTGTTTCTTCAAATAATGAAGGCGTAGTTTTTAACGAGAAGGGGCAAGAAGGATCGCTGAAGCCAGCAGGCGATAAGGTGCTTTTAGAAAAGAATGGGTCTGTTAGAGTAAAAATCGTCATTACACAGCGACAACTGGAAGAAATGCTTTCTAAAAGCTTCTCTAACAGAAAGACTTATATTGAGGATATGATCGTTGAGTTTCAGTCTAAATCTCAATTGATAGAGTCTGCTCGTGAAAATCCTTCTGTAAAACCCGTATATTCTGGTTGGAGGCCTTCTTTAGAGAGAATTTCCTAAGGCTGCGATGCAGTACTAGTGTTTTAATCGTCGTGAATAGAAATCAATGCTGTCCGATACAGGTGGGTTTACGTTTCGATACACTTCCTTACAGACAATTACCTTAATATATGGGAGCCTTTCGTTTACATATATATATATATATATATATATATACAGATCAGAGTTCATAATGTCTGAGAGGTACTGATTGTAGAATTTTATGATCAGTTAATCCGTCTCTTTTTTTTGCTGACCATGGTTACGAGTTCAGAGGAATATTAGAAATTAGCTGTCCTGGCTAGTAGAGAGCATTCCATGCTAGCCGAACCGTTTCAATAAATAAAGAAAATAATTCGCTATCTCATAGTGGAGGTTAAATATATGTTGTTTTATCAGCATATCTTTTGAATAAAATCTTTAATGATTGGATGCATTTTGTGGTCGTTAAGCTTTTATTTTAGAGAATGATTTCTAGCGTGGAATGATGAAATCATGGGACACTACAACAATATTTGGTTGTGTCAAAACCTACAAATCTCTATACTCGTCATCAAATACGATAAATACAAACGGGGATTACTGTATATATCTAGTTGGGCCATAAAAAGCAGATCTAATTATGGAAGCCTTTCATGGGATAACTTTGTCACTAAAATTCATAATCAAGAAGAGATTTCTTTAGAAATTTTGATGCAACCCAGCATCTAAGAATACAGAAGACATAAATTCCAACTTTTCTTCAAAATTTGCAGTTCTGTCTTTGTTACTTACCATTGAAGACTACTATATATGGCCTTTTCCATGTAAGGACATTTCCTGTTTTCAAAGTTATCACAATACCATCTGACTGTTTAATATTTTTTGAATAATGTTAGGGCTTCCTCTCCACTGACTGGGATTATAGTAGCAATCGACGCCGGTACGTTAATATGGCTATGGCGTGCCCTCGTTTCAGCGTACACAGGTATATTAATAACTCTATATTTTTCATTATATATTATCATCGACTTTACCGTATTTGTTGAGGAAAAATAATTTGTGAGTGCCTTGATTCAATTGGCTTTCTATAAAGGAAATAATATAAAAGCATAAACTACGTTGATATTATGGCGATAGCACTAAGAGATTTTTTTTGGGAGTGCGTAGAAACATTAAAATTTCTATAAAGGAAATCATGGAGGCATAGCGTGATAAAGAAAATTATGGTAATAACGATGTGCAATATCTGAGTGCCCTACCTCATTAGAATAATTTCTATAATGGAAATCGTAAAATATACAGTTCGATTATTAAAAACTTATGGTGATAACAACGTGAAATGCAATCTAATAAGAACAGGCATAATTTTATGTGAGCCTGTTCCACTCGAAACATAGAAACATTTGAAATAGCATTTTCTTCGGAAACTGGCATTAAATATTTTTTCCAATGATAATCACACGATCAACAACACTTGTAACACGTTTTTCAATTAAATCCCGACCCTAAAACCCTGAGTTCCTAGTTCTCCTTTAACGAAGGTCTAATTTAACGCCTCGGTAGCGATTCAAACCCTCGAAACCTGAATTCGTATTGCTCTTTTTTTTAAATAGTAAAGGAAAAGTTTAACCTTAACCATCTAAAGGTTAAGGTTAAACTTTTCCTTAAATGATTGCATAGCCTTTTGGACGAAAGATAAGACTGTTTCCAATAATTTGGCTGCACTTGAAGAATTTGAGGGACACACTAGTGTTTTTTTTTTAATGGGACGTCCATGTTAGGTGGCTGGATTTGTGGAGTTGGGGGAATCATTAAAATTCCAGATTTGAATGTTTACAGATGGTAAATTAATTGCGAAAAAGGTACAAATACAAAAACAAAGTTCATGGGGTTTGAGTAACTCTAATACTTGCAAATCTTTGGAATATTCCAAAATTACAATTGATGGGGTACTCAAAGGTGATTATAGATTGGTTGAGTCATAAAAGTAATTTACATGCTATCCACATCAAAGACATCAAAGGATGGAAGCCCAAAACCAAGGTATTGATCATCACTTTTCTTTGATATATTGCCTTGTGTAAAGATCATTTTTGGATAGTTGTTTGAGACACTACTGTCTAGATAAAACTATTTTGGATTATTGATAGAATAATTTTGGATGGATTAGTAGAGACCTATTTATTTTGAAAAGAATTCTTACAGATATAAAAGAGATTATACACTATTAGCAAATTTTCTATTGAAAAGAAAAGAAAAAAAATTAATGTAAAATTATTTTAATGATAATTTCAATTTTATAATTAAATAATATAATTATTTATTTTAACATATGATAGATGGTTTTCTTATTAAGATTTTATGGTTTATTAGAAGAAAAATGTGTATTTTCATTAGTATTTCACATGGAGTTGAGAGGAATTTAAGTGATAATTTTTTTAAATTGAAAAAAAACTTTTGAAAAGTTTAAAAAAAAATGAATCCCTTTTAACATATCATACATCCAAAATTAAAAAAAAAAAAAAAATATAATTTAATTCATAATTTCTTAAAAAAAAAAATTACACTAATTACACTAATTTTATTTATTTTATTTGATAAAATACAAAAATAAAACAAAATGTTGATTATGAGTTTGACGTTGACCTTTATCATAATTACTTGCCATCTTCCATCAATATTTGGCTTGTGTTGGTGTATGTTGGGGAGCTTACCAAAACATCACTTCTACAATATTTTTGTTGTGGAGCTTACCACCACATCACTTCTACAATATTTTTGTAGCTGAAAGTAAAAATAAGATAGATTACAATATCTTTGTACTCAAGTGAAAGTAAAGATATGGATAAAATAGTTTTTTTTTTTTGAAAAAAAATTCAATTAAAATATTATCAATGATTACATAAAATAGATTTTTTTTTTTTGAAAAAAAAAATTCAATTAAAATATTATCAATGATTACAAAATAAATAACAATTTAATATATTATTAATTTATTCAATTTAATTTTAAATAGAGATAGACAAAATTTCCTATGTAGGATGCAAATTTCAGTTAAGAATCATTTCCAAGATAGAAGAGTTGTGATGTAAAAATAAAATGAAATTATCTCTATTTATACAAATCCTACTACATGTGTTTGTTCACATAATTTTAGAGTAAACCACAAAATAAGGGGACATAAAATATGAATCGGTGCAAGTTAAAAACAAATAAAAATTCACAAATTACTCTCTTGGTTAATACATATTATTTTATTTTATTTGACTATTCTTATTAAAAATATGAATGGGTACAAATTGAAAACAAATAATCGTTCACAAATTACTCTCTTAGTTAATACATTTTATTTTATTACTATTATTGTTAAAAATATTTGATATTACTTTTTTGTATTTTACAAATTACTCTCTTGGTTAGTACATATTATTTTATTTTATTTGACTATTCTTATTAAAATATGAATGGGTACAAATTGAAAACAAATAAACGTTCACAAATTACTCTCTTAGTTAATACATTTTATTTTATTACTATTCTTGTTAAAAATATTTGATATTACTTTTTTGTATTTTACAATTGAATTAATATAAACCTTATAAGTACTTGAACTAGATATATTTTACTTAGGAAAAAAAAAGGATGTTAAGTGATATCTCAGGTTTAAAATGAAAATCCCTTATGAAATCTTATCTTATTTGTGTTGTGATTATATAATTGTAATAAGATATAAATTCTTTCTTATTGATATATCTAATTTTCATATTTTTTTTTTATATATTTCTCAAATTTGTTCAAAGTAAATTTGGTTTAACCTTTACATGGTTCATTATATTTGTATATTAATGTTAATTCAATTACCATGATATACATAAAAACAAAGTTTCATATATTTTAAATAAATAATAAATATTTAATTACTATATAGATAGAAATGAAGTTTTATATATTTAAAATAAATATGTAATAAAAAAAAAAAACATACAAACAAAGTTTTATATATTTTAAATAAATAATAAATATTCGATTATCATATAAATAGAAAATAAATAATAAATATTCAATTATCATATAAATAGAAAATAAATAATAAATATTCGATTATCATATAAATGAAAAAAGTTTCATATATTTAAAATAAATAATAAATAAAAATAAACATGTAAAATTTTAATCATAGGAAGACATATATAGAATGCAAGGATTTACATGAAAAACGTTGTCTAAAAGTTAAACGAAAACCCATGACACAAAGGTACACAAATAACTTATCTTATTTTTGTAAATCTCAAATGAATCCATAAGATTTCTTTATCAAGTCCAACACATAGTTTTCACATGGGCTCACCATATTCGTAGTTACGTTCTCCCTATCCATAGAGAGGGAAATTTAATCAAGTTAACCTTGATCATGGGTGAGGGGATTGGTTGACCGTGATCCCTCCCTCTACTACAATTGAGGTTATTTTTTTGACATGGAATTAACTTACAAATGTCAAATACATGTAAAACATGACTTTCATAAATGTGAGCTAGGAATTGAGTTAGTGGCATTAAGTATTTAATATTTATCATGTCAAGTACATGTTAATAACTCAATAGTATCTACATTAAGAATTTTAAATTTCATATTCAAATATGTTGCTTAACTACTATTATCTCAACATGTAATCAATGTTAGGGATGTGAAATTAACATGGAAATCCATAGTTTCTAATTTTTTTTTTTTTTAAGAAATAGAAATTGAGTAACTAATATTAAAGCTATGTTCAACTAATGTGTATTCAATATCTTAGCATTCTATTCTATGTGAGATAATTCATAACATGTCACATGGTGCCATGTCAGTAAAAGATTAATGTGTAACATGCCATGAGGTAAGTGCCATGTTGATGTGGAATATTAGTTTGCACTCCTTACGGAGGATGCACCCAAAACAACACCCAACTTTTAAGAAAGTGTTTCCTTTGTTTCCAATAAATTTAGTTAGAATTTACTTGATTTGTGAGCAATTAGTTAGTTAGTTGCATCTTTCTATCATTTTGGGTGGATGTATTGGATTTTATTATTATTATTCTCAACCATTGGGTTGTGTGCATTATTGTGTGGAACCATTGTAAATATAAATAAGGCCATTCCCTAAGATGAATAAGATTAATCCTTTTTTTTTTTGAGGATCTTCATTTCATATGTTCTTTCTATCTTGTTTTTGGATTATATTACTTCCGTAAATGTGCTTCCCCCTTTAAACTAAGGCTTTTACTTTCATAGGTTACACCTCTCATCAATTTCACCTCCTATAGTCAATAAGGAATAGACATAGAGTGAATTTTCATCTAAAACAGCGTTCAAATCTAAATAGAAAGTAGAAGTTGTTTATGTTTGGAAAGGATTATGTGCGTTTTTGAAATAATGTTATCTTTCATCATTTGGAAATAAGGGAATTAGGGATTAATGGGTAGGAAGGGAGATTGAAAGAACCAAAAACATGTTTGTAGGGGCAATAATGGACATTTGCTCATTCTATGGAATTGTTGTGATAATGGTTGTAATGGATGTGTTAATGTGAAGGGATAACAAGGGGACTAGAGAATGTCACTAGGAGAGTAATGTATGGCTAGGGAATGAGGTCTTGAAGGAGAGTTGGTATTGTGGAGGATCGAGAACATGGAAGATTTTACTATATGATTTTTTTTGGTGTAAGGGATAATGAAGAGAGAAAGGAATTCATGTAGGATAACTAGTTTGACTGCAAATTTATAGGGACAAGGTTGTTTAGTAGAGGTAAGTTCATAGGATTTTCTTTATTTAAATATTTTATAATTCTAATGGATATTGTCATATAATGAATTGTATTGATGTTGGTATGGAATTACCAAGTGTAATTTACAACAATTAATGGGGGAAGCATCACATTCAACAATGTCTCAAAAAGACCTTATGGAAAATGTGATGGTACTATGTTTATTAACCAGAAGATGAATATATTCATGTTGTATGCAACGAGGATGATAAAGAGAAGGGTGAGTTATGGGGGATAGATAAATATGAGTTAAAAGGTCTTGGGATGTGAGGTTTTTTTTGGCTGTTGAGGATTATTGTGGCTAGCTCGACTTTTATTTGACAGTTGGGAGTAAATAGAAGATTAAAATACTTTCCTTTTGTGAGAAGTAAGGAAGGGTATCCTATGGTAGAGCTAGAAAAAGGAACTATTTATGGCTGAGAATAAGTACTAGGTGATGTAATGTGGTCTATAAAAATATTTTGAAGTTTCTGAGTGTTCTAGTAATTGGTCATTGCTCTCACTTTAAAACTTATCACTTGTGACATTTTAAGCAATCTTATTGAACTATGTTAATATTTGCATACATATCCACCATTTTCATCCCCTTTCCACCGCCTTATGACCTCAAACTCACTAAAACAAAAAAAAAAAAACCTAAAATTGACCAAAATGTGTCAGTGCAGGTATTACCCCCATTAAGTGCACTCAAACAACATGGATAATACCCACAAAAGTTGCATTTTGCCAAAAAACTAATTTTGACTATTTTCGGGCCATACTTTCCAAAATGGGAATTTAGTTATATGTGGACCAACCTAAACCCTAATTTTTGTATTTAATATTGATTTGGTCATATTTAGCCAATACTTTGAGGACCATGTCAAAGGGGGTTTAACCACTCATTTGCCTATAAATAAAGAATTTGAGTTGTATCCACTCATTGATTATAGCAAGTAGTATTATTCTCCTAAAATATCACGAGAAATATTGAGAACCTCTTCCTCTTGATAACATATTTATTGACTAGGTACCCTTCTTATCCACTAAGGAGGGAGTCATAAACACACCAAGGAAGGAAAGGACCCATCCTAAGGAGGCTATTTGGAGCCCATGATGTTCATCAATATCACTTAGTAGGTGTTTTCTTTACCTATTCATTAGTAATGGATCATTCTTTACATTCCTTTTAAACATTGTGTTCATGTTTAATGCATTGATTTCCTTATTATGTTATTTCTTGCATGAATAAGTTAGGGTTTGAGAATCGTAAAGTTAGCTTAGATTTTATGGTTTCTAGATCTAAAATTTACTTTGTGTATACTTGACACAAAACTATTTAAAATGGTGTAATTTCCTCACACTTGTCTTAAATTACACACAATAGATTGGAAACTCCACTAGGTAAAAGAGCCATTTATTCTTCCCTGGTTGTGGGTGTGTGTGTCCTTTTCACCCCCTTCAATTGAAGGATATATTGAAAAGTGCACCAATATTGAATATTATTGATCCAAAGTAGGATTTGATTGTGGTCACGCATGCATGCAAGGAATGGCTTGGTGGATTCCTTACAGAAAATGGGTGTGTGATAAGTTATGAGTCAAGGAAGTTGAAAGAGCATGAGAGGAACTATTCCACACATGAATTAGAGCTGACAAACATAATTCATGTCTTAAATAAATTGAGGCATTATATCATGGGAAGAAATTTAGAGTTGAGGACATACCATAGTGGTTTGATATATTTTTTTGGACATCCAACATTAAATGTCAAAAAACTTAATTGGCTAGAATTTCTTAGTGAGTATGAATTTGATATAAATAATATCAGAGGAAAAGAGAACAAATTAATTGATGCATTCATTAGGAGATTGGATTAGATGCATGCTATATCAATAAGCATGTATATTTTATATTTAAAAACTAAAATTTTAGTTGTAAATTTACATAACTGTTATTTACAAGCAAAGGAAGCATTGCATCAATCTTATTTATAGAAAACATTTAAGAATTACGAGAAGATAGAGGATGAAATCCTAATTTACAAGGGCAAGGTATATTTTCCTAAGTATCAAGACATAAAAAATACATTGTTGAGAGAAATGCACATTGTGCCTTATGTTGGGAACCTAGGATATCAAAAAACAATAGTAGTTATAAGAGGCCAATATTTTTGGCCAAGAATGAATAATGATGTGGTTGATTACATATCTAGGTGCATGGAATGTCAGAAGGTAAAGGTTGAGCACAAACATCTAGCTAGATTTCTACAACCATTTCCCATTCTTGAGTGGAAATGGGAAGTTGTCACTATTTATTTTATTACCAACCTACCTAAAACTGTAAAGCAACATGATTCCATCATGGTAGTGGTGGATAAGCTCACAAAGGATACACATTTTATTCTAGTCAATATGACACATAAGGTAGTCAACATTATATATATTTACATGAAGGAAATTTCTAGGCTACATGGTCTGCCTAAAGCAATTGTTTCTCATAGAGATTCCAGGTTCACATGAAATTTATGGAAGGGATTATTTAAAGGCTTTGGGATAAACTTAAATCTAGTACAACATATCACCCAAATTCACATGGGAAAATAGAGAGGGTCAACCAAGTAATTGAGAATATATTAAGAATGTATGTGATAGACAAGTTGTATCATTGGGCAGAGTATTTACATTCAGTAGAATTCACATACAATAATGGGTATCAAGCATCATAAAAAATGATCCCATTTGAAGCATTGTATGGAAGAAAGTATAATACTCAAGTGATTTATGAAAATACAATAGACAAAGTAGTGCTTGGGATTGATATTCTCAAGCAAATCGAAGAGAAAATGATTAAAATCAAACAAAACTTCAAGGAATCCTAGGATAGGAAGAAAATATATGTAGACAAGGGTAGAGTAGCCTAAAAATTGTAAGTGGGAGAACATGTTCTTATGAAAGTAAAACCAGAGAGAGGTTCACTAAAGTTGGGAATTTTCCCTAACTTGGAAACCAAATATTTTGGGCCATTAAAGATTCTAGAAAAGATATGACCAGTTGCACATATTTTTTCATTTTCCACATCCATGCATGTGAATAATGGATGAGTGCAAGAAGTTTGTGCCCGAAAAAGTGGCAACGGCATGAGTAAGAATGCACACTTGTCGGAATGTGTGCACGTTCCTATACCTATAGGTTTTGATATGGCCGAACCTCCATGTCGATTTCCACATAGGTTTAGTGGTAGGAATGCATGGACGTTCTTAAGAACGTATGCTCGGTATTCAAAATGCATGTGTGGTCCTAAGAACATGTGCATGTTATTATTAATAAAATTATTTAAAGGGACCAAGCACAATTAAATTACAAAGCATAATTTTGTATGTCTATAGAAAAAAATGGATATAGAGAGGTATTCAAACATAAAAAACAATAACATAAGGATATATACATCATTGTGTATGTCTATAACACTAACATCAACATAGTGTAGGTGTCAAGCTTCCCATTTTCTACGCTTTTTATGAATTTCAAAATCTACATTAATACTAAAAAGCAAAGGCCCTCCACAAATCATGGTTAAAAAAGACAACATTTCATAGTCCAAAGAATTGTTTCAAACCGACTAGAAAATAATAATATCACCTAACATTAAGCCATCTTTGGACATGTTTATCTAACCCTGAATAGAGGGATTAACCACTTATGGTGATTATCATCACCTAGTAACTTATGATTTATCTAATTCGACTCTTGTATGGAGGGAGGATTAATTCCCTAAGGCGATTAATTACTCTACTCCAATAATGGAGAAAAATATTTCTTCTATGCATTTCAATTTGTTAAAAGTATCGAGCCATTACTCTCATGACCTACTTCATTACTTTTTTTGTCTAGTCTCCTTGATTGAGATGTCAATAATTATTGACATGGAAATTCCTTGTTTTCTTAGTCCCGTTATATCATTCAAACAATGGTTATCATTTTTATTAATATGTATTACACTATAGAAAGTGGTATTTATACAATACATAGGATGAAAAATGGAAAAAAAATAGTATAATTGCTTACAAGATATTTGGAGGAATGGAACCTACTGAAATGGACATTACAATTGTTTGGAGGCTTAGAGTTTATGATATTGAATTACACCAAAATTGAAAGGAACGTTTGGAGGTAGAGATATAGTGAGATTGCAACAAACCATTTGGAGGCCCAGACATCATGAGATTGCAGTACACCCGAGTTGAATTTACCATTTGAGGAGGAAAGATCTGAGATTGCAGTGCACCCTTTGGAGTGTCAGATGGTATCATATTATTATTAGGGTTAGATTCTATATTTTCTAGGAAGGGGTGGAGATTTGGGAGCTTTTATTATGCTTGGTTGCATTCGGTCTACCCTATTGTCATTCCCTATGATCTTTGTTTCCCTTGTCAGAACTCTCACATGTGCCTACATCCCTTATCTCTGCAATATCAGTCACCTCCTGCATTTAGACCACCTCTTCTCATATATTACCTTGGTCTCATCCCCCCTGCAGACATGCCTCGTGGTGGTCACAAGAAGCGAGGATGAATTCACATATGGGTGCCATAGAATGCCATACACACTTCGTTGTTGCACCCATTATTGAGGGATACAAAGCCCACACTCCACCTCACATTCAAGTTGAACTAGATCTTGCAAAATTCGATGATAGGGTGCTTCATTTCTTTGTCGACCATGAAGTAGTAGACAAGGAAATTGGTTAATTGATACTGGACCCTGGATCATACAGGGAACACGCCACCATTTACACCAATATGATCGACTTGTACGGGCTCTTAAAGATAATGATAGGGAAGGTCCTGGTAGAGAGAAACAAAGCCTGCGAGGAAATATTCCTCCAATTGGATGAAATGCATATGGATATTCTCATCCTTCGAAGGATGATGGACCACTTACTCAACTCCAACTCTGATGAAGGTGGACCAAGCCATGGCCTAGGGAATAAAACTCCTGGATATCCCCCTAGTTTTCCATCTTAAAAGTGTTTAGTTTTTTATGTTCTGGTTTTGGTTTTGGGTTTTCCACCTCAAATGGTGCCTCAACACTTATGATAGTAGAAATATTTTTAGGGGTCAATGGTGCAAAAGCAATGACAGTCTACAACAAATCTTATTTTCTAAAGGGTCTATACTGTGCTTTTTGAACTTTTAAACTATTATGGAACTCTCCAACTAGTATATTGTGACTGATCTAGTTTCCCAAGCAGTCGACCAACCACAATCTCT